>BDUI01024800.1:4978-18117 GCA_002335545.1 Apodemus speciosus | reverse complement strand
TTTAAGTATACGCCTTCATGAGCCAGCCCTCAAACAGCATCCTTCATGATTCTTGTTTCGTCTTTACCTGGGAAATGAGTTTTCATTTAGAGCTCATGCTGAGTGGAAGAGCCAACTGATCTGCCTTCAAGTTCCTGCATTGGATTTYGGTCTTCATGTATCTCAGTGATAATGGTGACCTGGAATTTTAAGCTAAACACCTAGGTTCCTTTTGGTACCAGTACTTTATCCCAACATCAGAAAGGAAAACATCAAAAAAAAAAATTAAGAAAAAAACCTAAATCCTAATTTTAAATTCTTGATGAAGAATTCATATTCCAACAAAGGCTATGATAATAATCAAAAATTAGGAAATATTCTGAGAAGCACTGTGCTTCCAAACTTGACTTCCAATGTTGGGTGAAAGTGACCATGCCCCCTTGATTATTTTGTATTTTCCAAATGAGCAGTAGGAACAAGTCATCAGGTTATGCCTTATATGGTACAAGTATTTATTATATGACTATTAGTCCTGACTTTGCTGTGGATTTTTAACATACAAATCAAGGAGAATGCTATGAGGTTATCTGCATATATTTTAAACTCTTAATTATTGTGTTCCCTGTGTGATTGTAAAAATGCACTCACTTATATGACTTTTATTTTTCACTATATTAGCACTTGTATTGATTCTTAATTGAAATGATTTTATTTTCGTTAAAACAGTTCAAAAACATTCTCCTATGAAATAATATATCTTTTATTTTCAAATTCATTTATTCTGTCAATTCTCATCATGTATATTGTTGGATTCTTTTTTAATGCCTGATATCATTTTCAATGATAATTGACTGTTTTAGTGATTTTGAATAAAAATGGTAGTACAATCATTTTCAGGTAAGGGTAGTGTGTATAAATGTACATGTTTATGGACATGTTTGTGTGTGAGCCTATGTGTGTATTGTAGGGAACCAGAGTTTCATACACATTTTTATATATTTAATTGTGACTGTTCAATAATATAACTATCTGATTAAAAAGAAGTCCAAAATTTTGTGAAAGTCCTTAGGAACTAAAAAATAACAAAATATATTTTTAACCTCTACACAAAGAACACGCAAAGTAACATGACATCACCCCACACATTACAAAAAATAAACACTTTATCAGTGCTTAGATATAGCTTGAAATATGTTGACAGAATTCTTAAGAAAAGATATAAATGTAAATTTTATATATCTTTGCCAAAAATATATGAAAAAGACAAAACATATTTCAACATGTTTAGATGTAATTTTGCTTTGGAAATACAAGCTATCTTTCTGAATCATGTTCCATTTATATTCTGGTAAGTGACTTAAAGGGAAATTATGTTCCTTTCCTTTTAAGCTCRACAGAAGATTTTTATAGAGATATCTTTAATTAATAAATATCTGTACTACCAGACTAGCTTGCTGTAATGAAAGAGGTTGCAACTTTACTGTGGCATCACAGACACTTGTTTTCATCTGATTTACCCACAGGATATTGACTGTGATAATTAGCTTCTTATACTTGGATGTTATTCTCATTCTTGTCAAAAGTTGCTATGAGCCAAACTGTAGCAACAGATAATTAACATCTAGTCTCTGGAACGTTGCATGAGTGACTGAGAATAACTTAATGGAAATGTGCACTCAGTGTGGCAGTAAGGGACACAACTGAGTTTCAAAACACCTTGAAAAACTACATAATATTTGACTGACCGCTGCCAAGCTGGGTGAATGGCAAATAGGTTCAGCTAGATGTCAGCATGTGGCCTGAGTCTTCTTATATGATTAACATTCTGTTTTCACAGTTTTAATGAGACTTCCATTTTGTCAGCGATGTTATGGAGATTAATCTGGTGAAATATCTAATGAGAAAATTCTCCATTCATCTCACATAAATGTCACTACTGTGCTCATGGGAAGGTAACATCAGTAATAGTATAAAAGGAAAGGGTCTTTGTAGATCAAAACATTTTATTGTAGATTAAATGTATTAAATTTATTTTGAATGCATTGCATACAAAAAACAAAATATAAGATGTGTACACTTATGCCAGTTAAATAAAAAGACAGAATACATATTTAATAAAATCGATTAAAGTATTAGAGTAAAATTATCAGTATGTATCCTGTAAAATTTAATATATGAAAGACCACTGTGGCTTTCTGTGTTTTGTCAACTCGATGAGACAGGCACCCCACACTCTTAATGTTATGGCATTACTTGCCACAGTGGCCTGTAGACTGAAATTGAGTCAAATCTTCCTTACTTAAAAATAAAACAATTCCTTTAAACATTCTCTATATCATATTACTTAGCATGTCAAATGAAATGACATAATGAATTTGTCCATGTTCTATACCTTTTCTTTGTATACACTGATTGTAAAAATTATGTGGTTTTGTTACAGTGTGTCCATTCACATGAAGTATTTCAGTGTTTCCATTGTCCTTATGGTTTCTGCTTGCTGTCTTCATCTTCACACCCAAAGAAGTGTGAAGTCAGACCTTTCCTCCTTGCTCATTACCAAATATCTCAAAATATATATTTGACCACAAATAAAATTCCATAAAAATCCAATGTACCTTCATACTTCTCTGTAATGCTTGTAATTTAAAAGTAAGCTAAATTATGTCAATCATGGAAGATATGGATAATAAAACTCTTTTAGGTTACAGAAATAGACCACCACTGTAGAAACATTTATAATTGTAATATCTTACATCATTTTGTCACTATTAAATCAAAAGCATTTTTCTGTTATTCAATAGAAAATTATATCTATTTATAAATTGTAAAAATATACAATGAATTGCATTCATAATTTATTTTCAACAAACAAAAATGAAAGTTAAGTATTTCAAATATTAATTCCTCTAGTAATGTTAAGTAAACAATAGATTCATATTTATTTTCCTCTCCATTGTCCCAACCCACAGTTCCTTCATAGAACCTAATTGGAAACTAGAGCTGTTATTATCTAAAACTATACAGCTCAGAGGGAAGAGAAAAAAATGTGGCTGAAATGTGAGAAAAGTGAAGAATTTTCTTTCCCAATCCCCCATGTAACATCTTTAAAATTACCTGTGGTAGAAYTGAGTCATATGACAGTCCCTGAGGCAAGGTATTTAATTGAAACTTGACATTGAATCTGAGATTGCAATGAATGTCAGCGAAATAGCTTTGTTCCATACAAAAGAGAAGAGATTCCTCAAGAGACATCTTAGTGATGTCTACTTAGTAGTAGCTGTGGACTGAGTGCCTGTCAGCAGAAGCAAGTACTTGCTACAAAAGCAGTTTCTTTGTAGCTTTGTTTTAAAAGCACTTGCTCAGTAAAAACCAACCAGTAACAATAGAATGCTAATAATCACTCTTCATGTTTACATTAAAGAATAAGAGAGTCCTAAATTCTCTCTGAAATGACAAGAAAAGCAATCTACAAATTGCTGTTAGGACTTATGAGAAGGATTTAAAGAATTAATTTTTTATATAGGGTAGCTAATGTGCTTTAATCTAGTGGATATAAATAATGATGGTAGTCCATTTAAGCTAAGTTTGCTTTATAATATTCTATAACATTTTTCTTGAAAGGTCAGAGTCAGTTCCAGTATGGTAGACATATCAACTTTTTTTTAGTAAATTATATGTTTTATAATTAAATACTTAAGAAAAATAACATTTTTTAAAAGAAATTGTCTTGCAAACATGTTATATAGTTCATATAGGTAAAACTTGAGTTTGATGAATACTAATAGTTAAAAAATGAGAGCTATTCATTTTCCAGTGACAGGAATTGAATCCAAATTTTGTGTCACAGTAATTAATGTTACTTTTTAAAATTCCCTGATGTTTGCATAAAAGATTTATCAATGGTTTTAGATTTCCTATGACTCTATAATTCACTATTTAAATCAAHTGATCATCCATATCATGAGTTAAATAATTTTGTCATAATTTAAAAAAAATAAATGAATTAGAATTAAAATAGGGAAGGAGATACAAAAGTTGAGAGAATAACCACTGTTACTGTTTTAGCTAAAAGCAGCCTGGCACACAGGAAGACCTGAGGTAGCTGTAACTCAGTTTCTCTTCTAAGAGAAGAAAAAGTGAATGTCTACTGAATCTTCAGATTCTTCGAAATTCATGATGAATGACATGGTTGCTCTTGACATGTAGAGATTTTTTTCTTATCTGTTTTGTTTTATGTTTCTTTGTAGATTCTGTTGTTTTACAGATGCAGCAGATTGAATAAAAAGCATGTTGAAATTTATGAGAACAACATTGGGCCAACATAGGTTATCAAAAAATGCATATTTTTAAATCAATTAATCTTTAAACAAAATAGATTTATTTTTAATTAGAGAGGGAGAAAAAATGCATTTGTACACCAAATGCTTTTCATTGGAAGCCATAACAGGGCATGAGGTCATTTGGAGTTGTACTTGTAGGTAGTTGTGGAGCATCTTGAGCTGGATGCTAAGAGCCAAACTTTAGCTCTTTATACTTCACAGTTGTCATTTTACAATATAACAAAACCATGACAGCAATCCACACTAAAAGAGGAAGGATAATCTTGAGTCAATCAAATAGAAAAACACTTCATCAGATATAAACAGATTGAGGAAAGGGAGTCTGCTTGAGCTCAGAAACACTGGCCCCTTAAAATGACATATAAGGGATATTGGCAGACTCCTTTAGAAACTGTAGCAGAGAAGAAAGGAGTTATTTGTTTGATGTCCCTTTATCCTGGTACCCTGTCTTTGTATGCTTTGTGCTAACAGAAACTGAGACACTGACATTGATACATATTATATTTTTCATGTACTTTTAAAAGTGACCAGTAGGGAAAGAGAAGAAACCAACTAATTATTCATATAAATTAAAAAAGTAGTAAATGTATATTAACAATATAGGACATTTAAATAAACAGGAATAGGTATTTCTTTACAGTAGTTAGTGTACTGTGATAAGAATATTCATATTATAATGAAAAACTTGTCAAATCAATGGGACACCAGAAGCAAGAAAATAACAATAGGAAATGTGTCAAATAGAGGAATAGAGCACATTCTCTGAAGCTGAGCATATATCCTGGTTCTAATGTGGTTTTCTTTCTATAGTTACTCTACATTGATTTCTACTTAGTTTCAGAACTCAGAATTTTACACTTTCAGCCAAGTATACAAGTTCCTCTACATTATCAAATATTTCCTTCTCTTTGATAAAGTTACTCAAAATATTTTCAAATAATCCTCACCAAAATGAAACAAATTTCTAATTTTGCAATCAATAGCTAGCAATTGCAGTAAAATACTATATATCTTGACACTATGGAATTTAATTCATGAATTTAAAGGAAAATATCATCTGCGTTGTAAAGTAAGTAACTTCTCTTTCCTGAGAATAAACACAATATAAGGCATAATTTTAAAGGAAAAAGTGTGATAAATGGTAAATACATTATAAGTAGGAAATTAATTATATAATCTTACATGTAATATAAATATGTGGTTAGAGTCTATATTAGCACTRTGATATTAATGCTATATTAGCAGGTCAGAATAAGAGCTCTGAGAATCTCCTACTTCACAAAAGATACAACAATAAAACTCAAACCAAGGAAATAAAAAAATACATAAGAATTTTCAGGATTCTTAACTATGAATGTTTTTCAGCAATCCTAAACATATTGCTTCAAGAAAAAAAAAAAAACCTGAAAGCTATAATTGTTGATGAATTTCATAGGGCTTAAGTTTGTATATATTTCAAGCCTCTCTTAAACTGTGATTTCCTTGTAAACAAGACATTTGAATTCTTGGCAAAAATCCTTCAGCCTGTCAGTAGAGAGAGAGGTGTGCACACTGGAGGAAGAGTTCCTTCACAGCCAATCCTCAAGGATTTCCATTATTTTATTGCTTGGTCTTTTACAGGAAGACTATATTTGGAAAGCAGTCTTAATTTTAAATGACTTGGCACTTCCTAAATGTATATAGTCTTATCAACAGAAAGGTTGACCATTGCAGCTGTATGCTAACTGAAGTGATGGATTGCAGTTGACAGAAAAAATAAGCTAACCAAGACTTAAAAGAAAGATCTAAGGGATGAGATGCTCATTTCTGCCTTCAAGGGGATCTCACTTAGATAGAACGCTGGAGTGTGTTGAGGAATGGGACCTGCTGTATTTGTAATAACTCACTCTTATGTGAGCCACCTGACCATACTAGGATGAATGTATTTATCCATTCTGAGGGTATAGCTCCTAAATACCCAATCTTTCTCTCTAGACTCATAACCAGTCCACCATCTTTAACAATGCCACTCCAAAGAACATGTTTCCTACACATGAAGGGAAAAGATAAATGGCAAACAAACTATGTATGCTCCATATGAAAAAGTGTATGATCAAAGCTTAATAAAGAGGATCTACCAGAAATCACCTGAGACAATAAAAAGAACTAGAGCCAAGCAACAGATTTCTGTCTGCCTTAGTTTTATTTTTTACATGTGTTTTTGTTGGAATGTAAAGGTAGAGTATAATAAGTAAAGTATTTTTTTAAAACTAGATTAAAATTCTGAACCTACTCGGTTATAGTTAGCATTCTGAAGAGTTAAACACCCAAAATATGATGGTGCAGTTTTCCTGCTAACTATATGTACAAAGAAAAGTAAAACTATAAACCACAGAAAATAGACAGTGAGCTTTCATAGTTTCATTACTTTTTTGGACCTTAATTTTGAAATAATCTCTAATTTCTGATAGTTGACATAATTTGCATACACATTTGTCATTAGTCAATCACTAAAAGGGATTGAAGTTTTAACTTGTAAACTTTGAAAATATCACATTTTAATTTTGTTTGCTTTTGATTCCATGTAAAGGAAATGTCAGGCCATATATACTTCTAGAGTTCAAAACAGAATTATACTTGTCAAGGACTGAGTGAAATTATAAAGTCGACAACAACTCAGAAATTTACAAGACTTGATAGATTCTTAAAGAGCCTGATAAATATCTTCAACACAAAACATTCAAAACGAAATATTTATCCAGATTTCCACTGCTTGTTAGAAATGAACTAGGAAAATTTTTGGAAGGGAAGTATAAGGTTAATGGTGAATCAGACAGGTGGGCTAATTAGTGGGTTTGAAATAAAAGGAAAACTGAGAACAAATAAATATGCTTTAACATTGCCACCTAGCTGATGCACATATGCTAATATCTGGGGCTTGGAGAATGGCTTTTACTTACCACCGAATTTATCAACAGTAACTAGATGCCAACAATTATTCTTCACTGTCCATTTGTTATGTCCTACTACAATTTTCAGGCCAAAGTATCACGTCATCTGAGCAGAGCACTTTCCACACCCACTTTGTCAAATCTCAAAAGACAAAGATCTGTGTTACTGAGAGATTAGAATTTTTGGGTTCAGACTTTATCTTAGGGAATGTGACTTAAGGATGAACTCAAGTTAACTAACAAACTGGCACCTAGCACTAGTTTCCAGGTTACTCACCCACAAATCTGCACCTCCAGGGTACAAGCYTGTCCCCGATACTTCACTTCCTAACAGCCACAGATCAGGAGGAAAACAGAAGTTAAGTTTTTGGTTTGGCTCCTAAACATTTGGTGGTTATGTTAAAGGCCCAAAAGGTCACCCACTTAGACGTGTGCCGGGCCAAATACCCTCTTCTTCCCTCTAAAACACTTGCCTGAAACTGGGCTCCGGGTTCCCTCCCATTCTCCTGCATCAGAGATGGTTGTATGGCCCAAGCTCGAGCTTCTCAAGACCCTAACGTGACTGCATTGGAATTGTCTCCTTAGTTGTCTTTTTGTGGTTCACCAACATTTCTTGGCACTGTTTCCTGGTATCTGTTTCACTCTTGTCTCTCAACAGATGTTACCTTATTATAAGCTCATCTTCCCTTTCTTCTGGTTTCTCTTCCCTTCTTTATAGACATTTCCTAAATGTTTCTATTTGCAGCCTACATAACTATAGCTTTCTTTTGTTTAACTCAGTAAACTTTGTATGTATATTAAAATACTGAAGGTCTTAGGATAGAACAGTCTCAAACTTAGTTGTGCTTTGATAACCTTAGTTGACCCTGTGTGCTATGGCAACAATGTGCAGTACAAAGTTGCACAATGTCCTTGCTGTTTGCATAGAACTAAGGCTGCTAGCAAGCCCTGTAGTGCAACACCTCCCAGCTCTGCCAAAAACACCTCGCATGCATTACATGTTTGATTCTGAATTAACAACTGACTGTGGGACACTACATTTTTTCTTGTAAAATGTTCATTATCCACAAATTCCATTATGTTATCCCACATGGTGTTGCACTATTGGTTTAAACAATATGTCCCTTAGAAGCATCATCTCTAACACCCTTTGTGATGAGCTTAAGCATAATGACATTTTTAAATTAAAAATTGCTTGAAATAGTTTGTAAAATTTTAAATGATCATATAAAGTCAAAAAAGGTGCATAATAGTTAAAGAATTACAAATGAAGACAAAAAAGTTTCTGTACCTCATGCGTTAGTGAATTTTATTATACTGCCCAAAAAAGTCAAAACCAGATGCTAAAAATTGATGTTTCATTAGACGAATTTGAATTATTTCTATATACAAAAAGTGAATGTTAAAAATGGATCAATGACAAGTTTGTGCTATACTGAACAATATCTTTWAGTATCAAAGTACATGTGGTTTTAGTGTTAGACTATTGCAATTAATCAGTTTCAAAATTTATACATTTTATAATTAACAAAATTATCTTCTTAATGAAAAACTAAAAATTCAAGTCTAAAATTAATAAGAATATGTGTAAATGATTATTTGGTAAATTGTCCTTAGAGCTAGAAATGAAGGAAACATAAGATGGAAAAATATACATTGTTTTATGATATTCTGATTAGTTATATTTTAAAAACTGAAATTTTCCTAGTCAGAGTCACTTTTTTACATGCCAAAATGGCTTGTCAACTGATTTGATCATTTAACTTACTGTTATCCCAGTCAGAATCTCATGTTTAGTGCTTAATTCCTTAAATTTTCCTAAGTTTTAGAGGCAAGGTAAACTGTGGATTAAAACAGTAACATAAGAAAATATTGTGGAAACTTGTGTAGAATACTCACTAGTTGAGGAGGTGAAGATAAAAGAACAGAGAAGTTTATTTTCAGAGCATTTAGAAATAGAACCAGGTATAAGGTCTATGTTAAGCTATTTAATTGTAGTAAAAAAGAAAACACCTAGAGAAATGATTTTAAAAGTCTGTGCACTTAGATGTAACTGTCAAATATATCAAAGTGCGCATGAGCAGAGAGGGTGCTTTCTGGGATGAGGAAGCAAATGCTAATTAGCAGTGGAGGAACTTCTTAAAGGTCATACAAAAAATAGTTTTGATAATTCAGAAGGAGCACCATTAAATTCTACAGAGGGGTTTGAGAAGGATGGGGAGAATATAGAAAATAGGTTGCAGAAAAGAGAAGAGGCAGAAAACTCTGCTAGTTATATGTACTTTCATTTTATTTTGATCTTTGTTTAAATTGGTTATTTTATTATTTTTTTACATTTCAAATGTTATTCCCTTTCTCGATTTCCTCTCCCCAAGCCCCATATCCCATCCCATCTCCCCCTGCTTCTATTAGCGTGTTCCCCTACCCACCCAACCACTCCCACCTAACTTCCCCTACACTGGGGCATCGGGCCTTCATAGGACCAAGAGCATACACTCCCACTGATACCAGATAAGGCCATCCTCTCCTATATATATGCAGCTAGAGCCATAGGTCCCTCCATGTGTACTCTTTGCTTGGTTGGTTGGTGATTTAGTCCCTGGGAGCTCTGGAGGGTTTGGTAAGTTGATATTGTTGTTCTTCCTATGGGGTTGCAAACCCCTTCAGCTCCTTCAGTCCTTCTACTAACTCTTCCTTTGGGGTCCCTGTGCTCAGTTTGATGGTTGGCTGCTGGAATCCACATGTATATTGGTCAGGCTCTGGCAGAGTCTCTCGGGAGACAGCTATATCAGGCTCCTGTCCACAAGCACTTCTTGGTATCAGCAATAGTGTTTGGGTTTGGTGTCTGCATATGGGGGTGGATCCCCAGGTGGGGAATATCAGATTGGTCTTTCGTTCGGTCTATGTTCTACTATTTATTCCTATATTTCCTTTAGAAAGGAGAAATTCTGGGTTAAAATTTTGGAGATGAGTGAGCCATGCCTAACCTCTTGATACTCTCTACAGAGTTTCTCTCCCCTTTGTTGGGTATTTCCGCCAATGTCATCCCTGTTGGATCCTGGGAGACTTTCCTGACATCTGAGGCTTTCTGCTGGTTACCCACAGTTCCCCTTCCCCCGTTGTTACATACCTCTTTTCAATTTCATGACCCTATGTACATCTCCTATGACTCCTGCCATACCGGATCCTGCCCCCTTTTATCCTTCCGCTCCTCTCTTCCTCCCATGTTCCTCCCACCCTATAACATCAGTGATTATTTTGTTTCTCCTTCTAAGTAGGACTGAAACATCCACCTGTTCATCTTCCTTCTTGAATTTTATATAGTCTGTGAATTTTCTCATGAGTATTCCGAACTTATTGCCTAATATCCACTTATCAGTGAGTACATACCATGTGTGTTCTTTTGTGGTTACCTCATTAAGGATTATATTTTCTAGTTCCATCCACTCGCCTGCAAATTTTATGGAGTCATTGATTTTAATAGCCATGTAGTACTCCATTTTCTTATTATCTTTCCACTGTCCATCAGACAATATTATTTTCATCAAAATTCAAGATCCCCACCCATTCAACTTTGTTCTCTCCTCCTCCTCTTTCTCCTCCTTTCTTTTCTTCCTCCTCATCTTCTCTCTCTCACTCTCTACTTCTCTCTGTAGAACAAGCAGACATAAAAATGTGCAATTATAATCAAAATCTATTTTATTAAAAATTAAATAAGAATACAGATACAAAAATAGGTCAAAGGTCATATGTGAAGGAACCTGGATTAGGTCCAGGCAGCAATGTGATTTTTACACAATGTGATTTTAAAAACAAAACCAAATACAAATCAAACCATTAGATTCATTATCCAATAAAGAGAGAATGTGCGGAGTCTGAATCTAGCCTAAACAGCTGCAAATAGTTTCACAAGTGTTAGTTTTGAAGGGGAAAATTGGGGGGGTCTGTGTTAGAATGAGCTAAGATGTATTGGCTAATTCTGATTGGCTATTTTAATTAGGTTAGGGAAAATAATGAATTTTGACTGATGGCTGTTGATGTTTTGATAGTTGAACCTTGATGGTCTGTCTCAAGAACTATTCAGCCAAGTAGCCAAATAAGGGAATAGAATTTGATGACTATCTTTAGGAATGTAATCTAATAGTTTAGTAAAGGAGAAGGAAGGAAAAGGGCAAACCTTGCCAGTATCTACTGTAATGTTTGCCATGACCAAGCCTGCTGCAGCCCTTCAAAACCTAATTGTATCAGTGTTTGTTACAAAGATAAACACAAGTAAATGCACATATGTATACATAGTAGTATGTGTTATCATGTTACATTTACTATTGTTTGATATTATTTTGTTATCAAGTGTTTGTCACAAATTCCCACATAAAAATGTGGAACCATTTCCTTTTCTATTTGGAAGGTAACAAAGAAATAAATACACAGCTGGAAGGAAGATATTCCTCTATAATTATTTTATAACTCAGCATATTTACTATCATTGTTAGGCATTTGTTCCGAAGATTAATTTAGCCATTTAAACTTTTTCAAAAATGAATATACTCTGGATTTTTTATTGGAAATTTTAATTGTTTACATTTCAAATGTTATCCCCTTTCCCCATTTCCTTCCCAGAAACCACCTATCCCACCCCTGCTCTTCCTGCTTCTATAATGGTGTGCCCTCACCCATCCACCCACTCCTATCTCCCTGCCCTCATATTCCCCTACACTGGGTTATCAAGCTTTCAAGGGACAAAGGACCTCTTCTCCTACTGATGCTAGATAAGGTCATGTTCTGCTACATATAAGGCTGGAGCCATGTATCCCTCCATGTGTACTCCTTAGTTGGTGGTTTAGACCCTGGGAGCTCCAGTTGGTTTATATTTTTGTTCTTCCTATGTGGTTGCAAACCACTTCAGCTCCTTGGGTCCTTTCTATAACTCCTCCATTGGGGATCCTATGATCAGTTCAATGGTTGGCTGTGAGTTTCTGCTTCTGTATATGTCAGGATCTGGCAGAGTATCTCAGGAGATAGGCATATCAGGCTCATGTCAGTAAGCTTCTTGTCATCCAAAATGGTGTCCACATTTGGTGACTGTATATGGGATTCATCCCCAGGTGGGGAAGTCTCTGGAGAGCCTTTCCTTCAGTCTAAGATTCACACTTTGTCTCCATATTTCCTCTCATGAGTATTTTGTTACACCTTCTRAGAAGGACTGAAGCACCCACACTTCGGTCTTTCTTATTATTGAGCTTCATATGGTCTGTGAATTGTATCTTGGGTATTCTGAGATTTTGGGCTAATATCCACTTATCAATGAGTGCATATCATGTGTGTTCTTTTATGATAGGTTACTTAACTCAGTAAGATATTTTCTAGTTCCATTAATTTGACTAAGAATTTCATGAATTCATTGTTTTTAATAGACGAGAGGTACTCCATTGTGTAAATGTCCCACATTTTCTGTATCCATTCCTCTGTTGAAGGACATCTGGGTTCTTTCCAGCTTCTGGCTATTATAAATAAGGCTGCAGTGAACATACTGGAACATGTCTCTGTTATATGTTGGAGCATTTGGGGGGTATATGCCCAGGAGTGGTGTAGCTGGGTCCTCGGGTAATACTGTGTCCAAATTTCTGAGGATCCCACAGACTGATTTCCAGAGTGTTTGTACCAGATTGCAGTCCTACTAACAATGGARGATGTTCCTCTTTCTCCACATCCTCACCAACATCTGCTGTCACATGAGTTTATGATCTTAGCTGTTCTGACTAGTATGAGGTGGATTCTCAGGGTTGTTTTGATTTGCATTTCCCTGATTACTAAGGATGTTGAG
Organism: Apodemus speciosus; assembly: GCA_002335545.1. Classification (NCBI taxonomy): domain Eukaryota; kingdom Metazoa; phylum Chordata; class Mammalia; order Rodentia; family Muridae; genus Apodemus; species Apodemus speciosus. The sequence goes on along the minus strand of BDUI01024800.1, from coordinate 5,044 downwards.
CATGTCTTTAGGTGCTTCTGGCCATTCAATGTTCCTCAGTTGAGAATTCTTTTTTTTTTTTTAGCT
>BDUI01024790.1:4242-15794 GCA_002335545.1 Apodemus speciosus | reverse complement strand
AAAAAAAAAAAAAAAAAAAAAAACCAAACTAAAAAAAAAGGGTAAGCTCACTCAGTAGTAAGTCTCAGAGGCTGAAAACATTCTAGGCCTAGATTAGATTTATGGAAGCTAGAAGTTTCTAGGAGTTGGCCTAGGTTAGCAGACAGAGGTCATAACTCTGATAACCTCAGAGATGACAACGACAACCTAATTAGGAGAATAAAAGTTACGATTAGATGCATCCTTTAATGCAGTTTCTTCATGGTTTTTCACTGTTTAAATCTACCTGATTTTGTGAATTCTATCTCAAAAAGCACAACTCCCCCAGTTCTATATCTTCTTTAGAGAGAAGCTCAAATAAGATGCTTGCACTTGTAAGGGTCCAAGTATCATGAATGAGAATATTCTAGACACAAATAATATGCAAAAGCAAAGAGTGTTTATTCTGCAGAAGCCCAGCATGTAGGAGTCTATCATTCACCAGAATGGAGACAGAAGTTTGAGCTTCCCAGCTTCAATTTAAAGCCAATTAGGGGAATTCTAGGAGGTGATCTTTATCATAACTGCTTAGTTCTATTTGCACAAGTATGAGTGTCTCTGGAATAGGCTAGGGCTCCAGGGACTTTCCAGGGCAAGCCTAGAAATGGTTGCTGACTCATCCTGACTGTTTGGTTTTGCCTCAGACCAGATGGTAGGGCAGCTCCTGATTGGCTGTCACAGGGGGTGTGATTTTTCCAGTAAACCGACTTTCCCAAACTTGCCCAATTCTGGGAAACAGAAACTTAGGCTTAGAATCCTGAACTGGGATCTTTCAGCCTGTCATGGAGTTAGTCTAGGTTGACTCTCACATTGATGTTCTTTTCATGAAGACACTTTCTCTCATAGTCCCTCAAGTTGCTCTGGCAGACATCTGTTAGTAAACCTACCTGATTTCTTGAATTATTACTCAAAAGTTATTGAGAGTGCGCTTTTATCTATCTCTCTCCTTCTAACTGCTAGGACCTAGCACCTGCTGGGATTTAGAGCTTGCCTGTCCTATTTGTTATCTCCCAACATTTAATAACTTGGTCACCAAGCATTTGACTCCATTTATAATTATTTAATCAAGGAGGCTAAGAATGTATAAAAGGGTACCTTGGTTTCTTGTCACATTTTTTTTTACATGTAGCTATCTAGTTTCCCTATTAGCATTTGTTTAAAAGATATATTTATTTTTAGTCCTTAGAGTGTTTTTTTGACATTTTTGTTAAAAATTAGGTAGCTGATGACTTTATATCTAGGTCTTCTACCCTGTTACAGTGAGATGTATGTCTTTTCTGGCATATTACCATGCTGCCTGGATTTATCAGTATGAATTTTCAATATGCTTTAAAACCAGGTGTTAATATCGCCAACCTTATTTTTCTGCAGCATTACTTTGCCTAGTCAAGATTTTTCTCTACTTTCAAACAATTAGGTTGAAGGAAATCCCAACCCACCCAGTTCTTTCCCAATCCCCTCTCTCCTATTTCCTATAACCACTCATTAAGCCTTACTGCTTTTTAAAAATTGCAATATGATTTGGTCTCAGTACWAACTCGTTGAGCAGAAAATGGCACATTTGATTTCCAAATCCCCACAGATTGTAACAACTTCTTCGATTTCACAAGCAAATGATGTGAAAATCCCTTTATCGTTAAGCTTTTTTGTTCTTTGCTTCCAAGAATTTCTTATCTCTAAGTCTTCTTTACTATGCCTTCTTCTCTCTGCCTATGAACACTGAGTTCAGTTTTACAAACAATTAAATGTCTTTGGGTATGGGTAATATTAAAATAGTTTCGCATGCTGTTTTACTTTACTTGGGAAAACACTGGCTCTAAAAATGGAGTTTGGTCTGTCTGCTCTAGACACAAGCATGTTTGTTTAAAGCTTTCCTCTAAGTCTCTGTCTTGAGTCAGGCTGGCCACCTGACTGCAGTGGGGAGGAGAAACATCATGGTTCACTAAAATACTTTGTACTTCAGAACAATGTATTTCCAGTAGAGGTTACTGATGTTTGGCACCCCATCCTTTTTTTTTTTCACCTTAATTTTGGTATTTAAATATCTATGAATAAGTAATATTAATTTGCTACAATATACTACATATATGATTTGGATCCAGTTCATGTTTGGAAAAACAAAAGTGTTTTAAGATGGTTTGTTTTATTTTATTTTCCCTGAATTAAGAAAACAATACCAGGCCTCTAAGATATTTTGGATAGGGATGGATTTTTGTATGATGATTTTTGTTTTAAGAGTGAAAATAACAAGTGAGAACAAAAACCATAAAATTTGTTTATAGCAAATAGGACTTACTAACAAAATACATTTGATTGTTAAGGTTTATAAATTCCCAAGGTTATAATAGTCTGTTTAGGATAACAAAAACTGACTTACAAACATATGTCTAAGTACTTACAGTTTTGCTAACTTTGTTAAGTTTTGCTATTTGGAGAAATTGAGTCCTATTAAAAAATAACTATGATATTTTCCAAAAGGACATTATAAAAGGGTCAGAAAAAGGATATTTCCAGTGTTTCCATGGACTTTATTTATGGTTTAAAGTTTATTTTGATTCTAAATATTTTTATTAAGGTTCAAATTTACTAGATGATGATTCTCACATCCCTCAAAGAAATCTGTTGAATATGGCATTTAAGTTGTTTAATGGAATGAAGGAGCAGGAAAGGATGGAAAGGACTTTCCATGATGCACAGAAATAGTTTTTGGCAGCAGCTCCGAGGGCAACTCTGGACATGATGGGATAACAACCAACTCTACTTGGAGATTGCTTCATGTGTGGCAGCACTGATCACTGGGTGAAGAGCTATACTTTACTTTTCCTGCTTCCAGGGTCCTGACCAAACTGTGGACAGGGAGAACACTGGAGGGTTGACTGCTCCTCTCTGCCTCACCAAGTTCCTCCACAGAAAAATGTTTTGATCTTCTTGTCCTGGTGGCTAAAAACTGTTGTTGCCCTGGGACCTCAGCCCCTGCACAACCATAGAGTAGCCTAGGATGGCTGTGCAGGTAACAGGAAAGTACCTCTGTCATTTTTAGTAGTGTCTGGGGCTACGCGGTCTACTTATTTTGGTAGAACACCCTTCTCAGATCTCTGTGATGAGTCCTGCCAGCTAGTCTCACCAGCCCAGGGCTATAGGTCCTCTACTCTGTTCATTTGGGAGCCACTTGGTCACTCACTCCTTCCTTGTTGTGCCTCATTGTCCAACCCTGTACTGGGCAGATATGCTTAACACTCTTCTTTTTAACCAACACTTTCTGAAATTATTCCTCTCCTAGTCTCTGAAGAAGCTGCTTATCTACTGTCTGACACTAATGCTTTACCTCTCTTTCTTTCTTTCTTTCTTTCTTTCTTTCTTTCTTTCTTTCTTTCTTTCTTTCTTTCTTTCTTCTTTCTTTCTTTCTTTCTTTCTTTCTTTCTTTCTTTCTTTCTTTCCATTCCAAATGCTGCACCCCATCTGTTGTGATTTATAAAAAAGATAAGGGAGCGAAGAAAGATGTTTGTTGCATGTGCAGTCAGGCATGGGGGGAAGGGATGCCACTGAGGGCTCATGCTGAGGCATTCTTTTCCCCCTGAGGGACCAGCCACATGGTGTTATAGAATAGACTAGTTTATTCAGGGCATTGGGAAGAGAGTTGAGAGGGTCAGAGAGACAGAGAAAAAGCAGAGAGAGATAGAGATAGAGATAGAGATAGAGATAGAGAGAGAGAGAGAGAGAGAGAGAGAGAGAGAGAGAGAGAGGCTGGCCATGAACACATGGAGAGAGAGGGAAGGGAATGGGGAGGGGGAGCAGAATGAGAGGACAGAGAGAGCAAAAAATCAAGAGAAAGTAGAGGGGACAAGCAGCCCTTTTTATAGTGAGTCAAGCACACCTGGCTGTTGCCAGGTAACTGTGAGGTGGAGCCTAGACAAAAACCCTGTTCCACCCTCCCAGAGTCCCTCCCCCATCTCCCCTCTCCTTCTCTTCTGAGATGGTATAGGCTTCCTAAGTGGAAATTTCTCATTTCTTTGTAAACTCAGTTGTGTTACATGATGTTTTTTCTGGAACGTGTCTTGTGAGAGGATGTTTTGATGAAACAGACATATGAGTGGATGGTTTGTTGAAGTAGACACTTCAGAGGGCACATGGTATTAGGAAAGAGTGTTAAGTAGAACCCCACAGACATTGAAAGGATGCTCTTGCATTGCTACACCTTACAACACTTCAGCTGTCTTTGGTAGTCTTCACTTCATAGAGAGAAATGTGCCAAAAACCTTCTTGTGGCGATTTGGCTGATTCTTGCTGCTTCTGCTGTCTCATGCTGAACTGACAGAACCTTGTGGTTTCTGCTGGATTGAGCCACTGCTGATGATCGGTATTTGGTGTTTGCTATTGAACTGAGCTAGAAGAAGAGTGGAATTTCCCCCAAAGAACTACTTCTAACAGGTCCACAATCCCCTTTTCCTACTACGAACCTTCTTTTCCCCTACTTCTGTTTATTGGGAAAGGTGGTTAAAGAGTTCTAGAACCCTACATAAGAGTAGGTTTAGAAAGTCTAAGCATCCCCCATGTGCCCTCCCCCCAGCCTTTTTGAGCAGGACTTTCAAAACTCTGCTAGCCTCTGCTTCCCACCTAGGTTGGAGCACTCAGACCAAGGTGAAGCCCATTGTTCTCCAAGGACACTAGCCAGCCACCCGAGGCCCTGCCTATATATATTTGGAGACCTTCATTAAACTTTGAGCCTTGAACAGGAAATTTGTCTTGGCTCCATGTTTCTCTTGTCCCATTATCATCCCCAGCTTTCCTTCCAGGTGACTTGGTAAACTGTTCGAATGTAGCCATGGGTGGCTACACCCCTATATCCTCCTACACTGGTGTCTTAGTTAGGATTTTACTGCTGTGAACAGACACCATGAGGAAGGCAACTCTTATAAGGACAACATTTAATTAGGGCTGGCTTACAGGTTCAGAGGTTTAGCCATTACCATTAAGAGGAGGAGCATGGCAGTGTCCAGGCAGGCATGGTGCAGGAGGAGCTGAGAGGTCTATGTCTTAATCTGAAGGTGCCTTAGGAGAAGACTGAGTTCCAGGCAGCTAAGACTAGGGTCTTAAAGCCTATTCCCACAGTGACACACCTATTCCAACAGGGTCACACTACTCCAACAAGGCCACATCTCCTAATAGTGCCACTCCCTGGACCAAGCACACACCTGGCACATCAAGTCTGCAGGATTAGGCAAATCCTCTCCCACTGAGTCCAGACAAGGGAACAGATTCAACAGTCAGACTACACCAGAYTCCATTCTTAACCCCAAAGTATGGAAAACCTCAATTCCTTCTGTGGCTTCCCATAATCCTCTTATTAAGATCTTACTCTGGCACCCTTCCTATCCTTGTCACTCACAACATCATATCCTTTTAAATCAAAGACAAGGTTTAAAACCTAACACATGATGCCTTCTTATTAAAGGCATTCTCAAGCCCATTCACTCTCCCCATAACTCTATTATTTTGCTGCTGCTGACATATCTTATGGATATTTCCTTTACCATTCCTTTACACCCAGATTCCTATTACCTCTTTGCTTTCACCTCAGAAGTCACTGATATCAGAATAGCACTTCAGTTTTCTTAGACAGTCTTCCTCTAGGTATTCCCCATTTTTTGGGGGGAGAGGTAGGTTCTGGTTACTGACCTACTTAACCACTGACCTCCTTTCTTTTGACCTGTACGTGAGCTGATTAATCCAATATGTATATGGCCTTCTACTCTGCAATTCCTAGTTCTGGCTGTTACAACATACTGTTCAACTTCTTAACTTTCTAGAAGGCAAAGGGTACAGAGCATCCCTTTCCAAAACTCAACTTCCTATCCCTCAGGTCAAATATCAAGGCTTTCTCTTATACCCTAACAGCATTCACCTAAGATGATATCTGTGGCCCCTGACAGCTCTGTTGACTAAGAGCAAGATTCTTTGCTTCCTTAGCATGGTAGGGTACCTCAGAACCTTTGATTTTGGTCACCTCCTCTATGAATCAGCTAAGGGTCCCCTAACTGAGCCTTTAGATCCTACTAAGCCTGTCATACTTGCTTTTGCTTGCCTCCAAAAGGTACCCTTACAGGTGCCTGCTCTGGCTCCTTCAGAGCTTGACCAAACTTTTATCTAGTGCATAATTAGAAAATGGGGCATGGCTTCTCTCCTTTGTCCCCTTCTAAGCTTCAACTTTCTCACATTACCTTCCTAGGAAACCCTCACATTTCACTTAATTTCCCTTCCTCTCAACACTTACACATTCCTTCCCAAAGCCACTACGCTCACACATCCATGCCTCAAATTACTTAAAACCCTTACCTACAAAATCCACAACTTTCTATTTTCCCTCTGTCACATTCTGGCTATACTTGGTTCATAGAAAGAGGATCCTACCAAGTGGGCTCTGCTGTCGTCTCCTCTGACCAGGTCATAGAGTCTGTCCCCTTGGCAGCAGGCACTACTAGTAATATACCTCTGGGAAATGGCCTTTGCTGACATATTTGATGAAGAAGTCAGCCAGCACTTCTACCCTCCTTCCTCTATTCTCCTCTTGGCTCCTCCATGCTTACTCCTACCCAATCCCTCCCAACTATAGGCCATATCTTCATTAGACAAGTTAGCATTCCACTGCTACAGCTGCAAACAACAAACAGGACTAGCCAGTGTCTCCATGAATGTTGCAGCTGTCTGGTTGGTTCATTCAGACCTAGAAAGTGCTTTAACCTTAAAAATATTCTGGCTTTACAATAACTTTGGATACAAAGGATTTATATGTTGCTTGTTGATGCTACCAATCTGAAAGTGTTAAAAGAGAGATTAAATTACCAGAGTCTTTTAAATAACACAGCTGAGGTTAAATTACCTATCAACCTAAACTAGTTCTAAGTGTAAAAGAGTTAAGAAGACAGGTTTCAATAAAAAATAAACTCAAAACTGCCACACTGTTGTCAGGCTTAAACTTGCTTTTTACTATTCCTTTATGCTCCAATGACAGTTTTAAAAAACACTAGCCTTTTCAATTTCTCCACTAATGAAGCAACTATGTCTCATGGTGAATGATTGCCTATGTCCAGGCAAAAAGAAAAGGCAACAGTTTAAGATTAAGATGTCTGGACATTTCCTGAATGGAAATATGAAAATTGTGAGGATCTAAAGAAATGATTTGAGGTATGTGAAAAATGAGACGTAAAGATGACATATATAAGGTTAAAATATTAAAGTTTAAAGTTTAACATATCAATCAGTGGAGTTCTGATCAGTTATTAATCTATTCTTGATGACAATTATAAGCACTGGCTGCTAAAACTTTAAAAAAATTAAATTTTTGTAGTAACAGGCTTAAAAAATTTAAATTCCCTTTGATTGTTTTCTTTCTAAATATAGACTTAAGAGTACTTCTCATTGCGTTGGAAACATTTCTGTCCAATACACATCTATACATTACTCTGGACAGAGAAAAGAGTATTCATGCTTCTGTCCTGTTGACATCTTTTCAGACTTTAGTTTGCTATAGCTTGGGGAGTCATAACTTAGATCAATCTGTCACAGGTCAAACTGCTCCCTTGCCTGATAAGTATGCCTGTCACACAACAACTTAGGTTCTCCCTCTTACAGCCTATCTCTGAGGATGGGCTCTTCCTTCTATTTAATTCTGGGAGCTTTCTTTGTCCTCTGGACTTCCCAGGCAGTGCAGCAGGCCTGGAAGTTTCACGTATACACACAAGATTAAGATGCCCCTAAGTACCTTAACTTTACCGTCTGTCCCTAATTTATATCTTTCCCAGTAGATTTCTATGCAGCTCGCACATTCCATCCAGGAATCAACCTTGGCCCTGCAAGTGCTCCAAACCAGAGTGCCTTCAATTTGCTGACAGCAGAAAAAGGTAAGCACTTGCCTCTTCCTCAATGAAGACTGTTGCTACTATGAGAACCCATCCTGCCACTGGTATCTACTTCTCATAATAATGACTTTTGTCCCTTCACATTCCTTTGGGAGAGTCAGTAAAGCAGATTCTTCTGACAGAATTTCATCAGGTTTTCTACTATCACCTGTTGGCTTGAGCCTCTATTTGGACAAGCATTCCAAACCCTCTTCTCAAACTCTAATCAGTAGGAAGTAGCCAGAGGGCTATCACTGTTCCTTATGATCAACAAAAAGCTGGAAAAAGTTAGGCTCAAAGTGCCACCCTCCCCCACCCTCCAACTGTTAAAGCTAGCAATGATGTCCTAAATGAAGGACTTTGGCTAGATAAGCAAAAGGGTTGTTATTAGGTAACAGAAACCTAAAGGTGAGTTTCTGGTTACCACAAAATAAGATTTTGTAAGCCAGAAATTTTGTGAGTTTCTGTTTACCAGGAACCTCCCTTAATCTTCCCCTAAAGGTCAACTACTTCATGAAAGAAAAGCTAGTTGTTTGGGTCAATTGGAACAACCTGTGTCAGCTTAAAGGACTGCATCCTGCTGATTAATATATAATCTGTTTACTTTTCCATTTTGGTTCTCTCCATCCCCTGAGAAATAGCCTTGGAAGTTTGATCCCCAATAAACCTTTCTTTCTATCAATAGAATGGTTTAGTTTGATGGTATCTTAGTTAGGGTTCCATTGCTGTAAAGTTCCAAGGCAACTTTTATAAAGGACAATATTTAATTGGGGCTGACTTACTGATTCTGAAGTTCAGTCCATTATCATCATGGTGGGAAGAATGGCAGCATCCAGGCAGGCATGGCGCTAGAGGACGTGGGAGTTCTACATTTACAGGCAGCAAGGAGGATGCTCCTTAAGGCCATTCCCAGGGTGACACACCTCCTCCAACAAGGCTACACCTACTCCAACAAGGCCACACCTCCTAATCATCTCCTCCCTGGGCCAAGCACATTTAAACTACCACAGCATTTGGAATATTTACTTATTTATTTATTTATTTATTTATTTATTTATTTATTTATTTATTTATTTATTTATTTTTTGGTTCTGGTTAGTAGCATATGCCTATAATATCATTACTTGGGAAGGAGAAAAAGGCAGATCTTTGTGAGTAAGAGGCCAGGAAGGTCTACACAGTTCCAGGCCATTCAGTGACATTATCTGATATTCATGATGATTATCTGAAAAAAAAAAAAGAGAAAAAAAAAAAAGGAAAGAAAAGACAAGAAAATGCCTTTTCTATTTCTGTGAGCAACGGTGTAAGAATTTTAATGGGGATTGCAATGAATCTACAGGTTGCTTTGGATAAGACATTCATTTTTACCATACTGATTCAGGCACTCGATGAGATTTGCTAGTATTTTTTCTTTTAAATTTATTCTTTAATCATTTTTTTTTACAGTCTCGACTTTATCCCTCGCCCAGTCAACCTCTGACTAGTCTACATCCCACACTTCCTCCCCCAATCTCCAAGAGGATGCCCCCCCCCCCGCCCCCACATACATACTTCACCAGACCTCTCCACTCCCTGGGGTTTCAATTCTCTCGAGGAGGGTTAGGTGCTGGAGTGACTGATTCCAGACTAGGCAGTCCTCTTCTGTATATGTGTTGGGTGCTTCATGTCAGCTCTTGTATGCTGTCTGGTTGGTAGACCAGTAGCTGAGAGATCCTGGGGATCCAGGTAAGTTGAGACGGCTGTCTTCCTCTAAGGTAGCCCTACTCCTCAGCTCCTTCCAACTTTTTGCTAATTCAACCATAGGGGTCACCAGCTTCTGTCCATTGTTTGGGTGTGAAAATCTGCATCTGACTCTTAGTTGCTTCTTGGGCCTTTTGGAAGGTATTATTTATTTATTTATTTATTTATTTATTTATTTATTTATTTATTAGCAATTTTTGTATCTATGTTCATTGGGAATATTGGCTTATACTTTTCTTTTTAATTGTTTTGTGTTTATCCACTATTTTTGTTTTTGGTTTTTTTTTTTGGTAAATCAGGGCAATACCAGTTTCATAAAAAGTGTTCTATATTATTCTTTTCTTTCTTATCTTATGAGCAATTTGAAAGAAATGCTGTTGTTCCTTATCAAGGGTCTAGTAAATTTTTGTCCTGGACTTCTTTGTCAAGAATTTGTTTTATTTGCATTTCAACCTCCTTGCTTACTAACGATCTCCGTAAATTGTGCATTTCATCTTAGTTTAATTTGGCAGCAAATTTACTGAAAATTTTTATATTTTCTGATTTACCTACTTAGTGTTTTAATTTTTTGAATTCCATAGCTTTTTGTCAGTATTGCTCCATTTTTATTTCTAAGTTTATCAATTCAGTTATTTCTCTCTTGGTTAATTGGTTAGTTCATTTAGATTTATCCTTTAAAAAAAACAAAATTTTTTGTTCATTTTTATTTTTTTCATTTCTATTTAATTAGTTCTGCCCTGACAGCAATTATTCTTTTAAATCTCTTGTTCTTTAGTTTGCCATTTTTGTTGTTGTTTTTGTAAATGTCTAAGGCATATCATTTACCTATTTAAAACCTATCTTCAAAAAAATTATAGATACAGCCAATTGTCTTAAAAATAAAAGAAAATTTATTTTGATTAATGAAGCAATTTAAGAAGACATTTTCATTCTAAATACATAAGCATTAAGTATGAGTACACCCAATTTCATAAACATTCAATGCTGGATGAAAAGAATATCCAAAATCCATTAGTGAATAGTTTCAATACACCATTCTCATCAACTATTCACTAATGGGGTTTGTGGATATTCTTTTCATCCAGCATTGTATGTTTATGAAATTGGGTGCACTCATCATCCTAGGAGGAAAATAAACAACAAACTCCAACCAGTGAACGCACTAAAAAAATAAAAACACAGGGATTAAATCATATCATAGATTAAATGGATTTAACAGACTTCCAAAGATCATACTATCTCCAACCTACAAAATGTATGTTTTTTCCCATAGCCCACAAAACATCCTCTAAAATAGATATGTATTTGGATACAAAAATAAATCTTGGAAAATATAGGAAAACAAAGACAATTCCTTGTATTATATATAATCACCTAATGTAAATTTATAAATCAACAGTAAGAGTAGCTAAGAATGGATACATGGTACCTTTGAGCAAATCCATACCAAGACTATTCATAGAAGATTCATTTTAACAATCACAACAAAACAAACTGAACCCTAATTCTGTGGTCTTACTAAAAAGTCTATTGGGGATATCATCTGCTATACTTTGTCTCTCCACATGCAAGGCTCACTTGGGGTCTGGTTGGATTTTATTGTTGTTGGTTTATTTGAATTTGCTTTTGTTTTTTTGTTTTTGTTTGTTTTTTATTTTCCCTTTGGAGGAAAGAACTTTCAGTAACAGTGGGATTGGTAAAAAGGCAAAAAATATTTTGAATTAAGTAAAATCTAGTATTTATATAATACTTTATAATTCACAGTGATCAAAGCACTCGCAAGAGAATAAACTCATTAAAACTGGATTGTACTACCATTCTTTTTTTTTTTTCATTTTTTTTATTGGATATATTCTTTATTTACATTTCATTTCCCTTTTTCTGGTTTCCCCGCCCCTC
>BDUI01024784.1:2809-14963 GCA_002335545.1 Apodemus speciosus | reverse complement strand
TATATATATATATATATATATATTTCCCAATTATAAAGCATTGAAGAAAACATAAGCCCATGAAGCTAGAGATTCTACCTCAGATCCTCATGCTAGTCAAATAATAACTCTTACCCACTGAGTCACCTCTCCACCATCCAGGAGACTTTTTATTTCTTCCTTATTCTCAACTGGCTTGTAGTAGATGTGGTTGTTTTACTTAGAAGTATTGAAGTTGCTTTTCTTGATTATTGTCCAGTAATATCAACTGAGTTTTCCCATTGTTGCTTGGTTATTAAGTGCCCATTTGAGAGATGGTGKTTATGGAGAACTTCTTGCGGTCTGTGCAGCATATTCTTCTTGTGACATGGCTATTACCTTTGGGTCAAGTTTCTCTGTAGTGTGTGGACCTGTATTATTTTGACCCCTCTTATGTTTACTTTTACTGAACTATGYGTTAGTGCTAGGTCATGGACCCACATTGGAAGACTTTATTTGAATCAGAGATGTGAATGTGTTGCAGCCAATGCAAGAAGGTACAGAAAACATTGAACTCTTTATCACCCAGAGCTCTTATGAGAAACCAAGGAAGAAATTTCCCCCAGGTTTTCCAATCAAGAACAGCTCTGCTTCTACTGAAAAACTGATTTGATTTCCTATTATGGTCCCTGTGAATCTGGCTGTGGATCATGCATTGGTCACTGGGAGTCATATTTGAGGACTTTCATTCTCTACTCCTCTGTAATACAATGTGGCCTATGTTTTTACTGTGCTTAATCACCCCCTGAGTTGGTTATTTCCCCTTTGAAATGACTCCCTCAACTTCCCATTTTATCTTGCTCATTGAAACATTTTACGGAAATGTTTAAAAACTTTTGTGAAGGGAAAACTTTGATTTTAAACAAAGGTAAGTACTTTTAACTTATATATTTCCTGATATTCTGTTTTACTTAGATTTGTCAATTACCTATTTTATGTTACAGATATTGGCTTTTCAAAATCCCTCATACATTCACTAACACACATATCTTCATGTGGTTTGTGGTCAGAATTCATGCTAGAAAATTATACAAAGGACATATAATCTTTAAAGAAACTTTATATTTTTCAACAWAAAACACTCATGTTTTATCTTTGTTATAGCAGTTGTCACTGGCTAATAAATGCAAAGTACTTCTACATAATACAATATAGATAGAATTTATTATATTATACCACACAATGTATCCAACCATATTATTTGTGGTCTGAATGTTCCAAATGTTATTCAGTTCATTATTTTCTCTTTTTTCCCTTTTAGTGAAAACAAATTCTTTTCTCACACAATGTATTGATTATAGTTGCTTCTTCCAGTTCCTTTCCACTTCCCGCTCCATCCAGATCCACTCCCCATCTGTCTTGCAGTAGAAAACAAACTTCTAAGGCATAGTAATAGAATATAATAAAGTACAAAAAGAATAAAACAAAAGCCAATACTTTGGAATTGGACAAAGCTGACAAAGTGCAAAGAGCCCAAGAAAAGGCAAAGAAACAGAGACCTACACATTTGCACACTTAAAAACACCAAAGTGGAAGTCATAATAAATATATGAAGGATCTGGTGCGGGCCCAACCAGGCTCTTTGCTGCTTCAGTCCCTATGAGTTCCTAGGAGCTTTGCTCACACTGATTTAGAGCAACTTGTTTCTTGGTATCTTCCCTCCCTTTTAGCTATTACACTTTTTCCTTCTCATCTTCCACAGGATTCTCCGAGCCCTGACAGGAGAGGCTTTATAGAGACATCCTGTTTAGGATTGTCTCATTCTCTGCACATTGTCTGGCTGTGTGTCTCTGAAAAGGACAGTAGAGTCTGTTAGGAGGAGAGTCAGCTCAGATTGGGATTGGTCAGATAAAGCTTCATAATCTTTGTTTAAATTAAAATTTAAAAGTCCCTTATATGTAAGTCATGCAGAGGCAGAGATTCTTCATCGGTTAGACTTGGCGACAAAAGGTCTGTCCTGTGCAAATACATGGCATTGTAAGAAGGTAGCTGTGATCATTCTAAGAAACTGAGGTCCCAAGAGTAGTTAAAGGTGAGCCAGGAGCTCAAGCTAAGATTAATTAATTAATTAATTAGTGTCCGGAAATAATGTGGATAGGAAACTTGTCTTAAAGAATGTTGATTAATGAATTAGGAGCCCCTAAAAGCAACTACACATTTCACTGGTGATGTGTGTATTCATAAGGTTTTGCACTTGAGGAATTTATCAGGAAAAGGAAGATTTTTGGTGTCTCTCGGTTTGTTCATTCCTGTATTTCTTAGGTATTTTTTATAATGAATACTGCAGATATCTGGCATTTGACTATTGGATCTGCCAAAGATGAACTGCCCCACCTGTGACAACCAGTCTACCCCTAAGTTAGTCACCAGACAGATAACTGATGGAAAGAGTAATACAGGAAGCTAAAGGAGGATGCTTGTCCTACAGCGACTTTTGGACTGTTTACAGTGCTACAGTAACATTAGATTACTTTATCATATTCCTAAATATTATCATATTTAGATTACTTATCATATGTTTTGCCCTTATTGAACTTTATTCTAACTAATTTCTACTCTGACAAAAGACAGCAGATCCTTTTTTTCTATATAATTTCAAAGGATCGATAAGTAATTTTTCCACAAAAGTTTGTAAAGAATTTAAGAAATCGTTTTGAATTTAACTTTCCTCTTAACAGTTTTTATATTATTTAGGGGCTGCAATCATTACCTTTCTGTTGTCACATTTTCACTAATGATCAAAATAATTTTATCCTATAAGTTTTGCGTTTACTGTGTGCTTTTATTATATAATCTTTCACACAAAATTCATGTGGAGGCAACTTCAAATCTTAAATTTCTGACTGAAGACATTTTTAATTTTTAGTCATTTAGACACCCTCTTTTACATTTTGTTGTATATATATATATATACATATATATATTACATTTACTACTCTCTAATCTTCTCATCTTTGAAGTCTTAAAGAATACCAATCTCACATAGTATTTTTAAAGATATGTTAACTTATGCCTGAACAACTCCTCACCAAAAAGGATTTGATCTTACTTACCATTTTACAAAATGTTTATAATTTTGCAGTCTCCTAAGATCACCAAAGCCTGAGTAATAAAAGAGAAGGGAAACACTGTAATCTATGCTCTAAACAATCAAAAACACCACAGGAATCAGTACTGTGCTCTTGGGAACATCTTTCTAACCTTGGCACCTTAATTTAAATTACCCATGAAAGGAATTTGGAAAAAAAATTTCCCCAGTACTAGATGATTATCTATTGTCTCAGTCCTGTCCTGCCTCTTACACCACTATGCACATTTTCTTTGAAGTTGGGTATCATCCATTTCTTACTATCTCTTCAAGAGGATAAAGAGGTGTCTTTGGGAGCTAGTATCCTTGATGGAACATTTCATTACAATTGCTCCTTCATTGAGTTATTTTTTTTTTCAGATAAAAGTCTATATTTCAGGCCAAAATTTGGAGAGGATCCTTGGCTGCTTTCTCTACACAACTCTTCCTTGAATATTCTTACTAGAACTGCCTCTTTCCTAGTAATCTCTTGTCTTCATGGTCGTTAGAGTCTTTCCTTCTGGCCTCAAATTAGGGCCAGATTTTGATATATTAGAGAGGAAAAATTAAACATTTATCATATGTAAATCTTGATTATATACACAGATGCTTAGAAGTACTTCACCATAGTCTCTAACATGGTAATGGGTTCACAGAAGGTTTCCGCAGAGCCCAGTGCCAAGACTGGACTTCATCTCCCTGCATGCAGTATATCACTGGTAATGATTTTGTCTGACTCCTTAGTTTTCACACTGTTCACTGTTCCCTGATCTTTGAGCACAAACAAACAATCTTCCGAAAATACCTCTCTCAGTTTGAAGGACAATTAATGAGACATGCACCAGAAAGGTCATTTTGCCTATTTTCGGGCCAAAATCTTTTGAATCGCCCAAAGGGAAGCTAAGTATTATTTTGACATTCATTACTCTCTGAGAGCTGACTATGTGTTTCTGAAGATAAGACTGGCAAACTGCTTCCACAGCCGGATCTGCTCAGCATGACAAGAGTTTGTGAAAGGGACTCATCTGGTCTAAGTTCTCCTGCCCTTACAACATGCAGAGTTCAGCTGGAATTTGAGGCTTGAGTAGTATTTCTTTCCAAAGGCCATTAGCTGTCCAAGAGACTGTAATGTTATTATAAGCTGTAGTATTCAATTTTTGAGCCATTGACTAATCATATGTCTAATGGCATGGTAGCACAGTGGGATACAACAGTTGTTAATTCACTTGATAAATTGAAGGTTATATTTGTTTAAGGCGATAAATATCAGATTGCCAAGTCATTGCAATAAAAATTTAAAATCAAAAATACAGTTTTCCCAGCAAAATATGAAAGAAAAGTTGGCAATTTACTCAATACTACTCATTTTATTTTGAGTATCAAGTGCTTATTTTTGAYAGTTGCTGTTTTTTGAAGTTTAGGCATCTTTGGTTTTCTAGAGTTGTTCAATGCATTTCTTAGTTCTTATTTCTGTTGCATGCACTCAGCTGGTAAGTCCTGTGCTCTGTAATGCTGCTTTTGAACTATTTAGAATAACTTCTAGCAGTCATTTATTTTGCCATGCTTCCTTCCATTGTGTAAACCCTAAGACCCCACACCAGATAGTATATAGAACAGGTGCATCAATTTCAGCTCCCTCCAGTTCCAGTGGCTGTTTCCATTATTTTCTGTCCATTTCTTCCTTAAACCCAGCTCCATAATGATGTTTTTACAGAGGCTGTTCAAACTTTAATGAGGACAATCAATGCTTGCTCCACTTTTTCCAACAATGTATTAAAACACAGAAAATATAATGTCCAACAATACGGATTGTGTAAACACAATTATAAGCAGTTATCCTACAAAATTAATACCTGAATTTATGAACAACCAAGAATCAATTGTCTCTTCTTGACCATTAGATATCCTAAATTGTTATTTGTCTGTGAGGAGCTTGCATTAGCAGTATTACCCAAACTTAAATTTATTCATTTTCAACCACAAGAAGACAAACAAGAATCATCAAAGTCAAGGTGACTTATCATGGGTCTATAATTGTRAGCTCTTAGAAACCTTAGCATCATGTTTTTAAAAGATTTAAATTCAGACATCTATGGAATGGAGCTCATTTTAGGCACAATATTTGTTGAATCGAAGGCAGAAGACATTTGACTATTATCAGGAGCCATAATGGGACTAGCTAATATACTAGCAGGTGTCCATCCTGAAATGCCTGTTTTGGATTATTATATAATCTGTGACACAGGTGACCATGAACCACATTCACTAAAGAGTGTGCCTCAGTGATAATTTCTATTCTTTTATTTAATATTCTGGTATCAAAACCTAAAGACTTTCACTATTTTGAGTTGGCTTTCTCTCTCTTTCCTCATGCTCAGCTGTTCCTTTCCCCATGCATGGTGGCTGCTACTGCACTCTCCTGAAGTGATTGCTAATGGGCTCTTATCATCCTGCAACTATAATACCCAAACGACCTTTCTTTCTACAAGTTGCCATGGTTGTGACATTTTTATCACAGCAATAGAAAAGTAATGAACACATTTTCTGTGCATGTAGTTCTTTTTTTCTTTTGTATTTCATAATAATTCTTTGTCCAGTATTTTCTTCTGTCAGCATTAATATGACCAGATTCCCATGCATGCTCCTTAGGCAAAAGTACATTTTGCCTTGCCTCTGGTTTTATTTGATTCAACACCTTGGAACACCAGGTTTATAATAAAGATTTTGGACAACTGATGCTGAAACTGATGCATTAACTCTCTAAATCCATACATAAGCATTCACCATGATTTCAACCTTTTGTCTATTAAAATGTTGCCTGCCTTTTAACTCATAAAATTAACTAATAAACTGCCAACTTTCTCAGAACTGGGGTAACTTTTTTTCTCATCCTTAAGAGACAAAATATATCAAAAGTGGGAATTAGTTTATTTGATTAGGAAATAAATACAGCATTTACATAAGTAATTATGAAACAGGTTTTCATAAATAAAAATACCAAAACCAATTTATTTTAAATAAAGCAATTTAACATAGATATCTTTAACCATGATTTAAAAAGTATAAGTCAATGAGTGAGGAACGAGGAATTATTTACTAGAATATAGGCAAATTGTAAGTTGCTATGCCACTGGGAAAAATAATTTCCTTTCCTTTCCTTTCCTTTCTCCCCAGCATCCATTAACAGTCTATAGTTGCTCAGTGGGCTATGAGATTCCATCCCTTGCTGTCTTTTGGAAAGAACATGAGCATTGTATCCATGAACTGCTTGCAGCTGTAGTTACCTACATAAGACCTCCAAGTTTTGATCTGTTACCATTCCAAAAGATAGTATTTTGCAACACTCTAAAGTCTTTCTACCCATGTCTTTGTTAGGTTTTCTATTGCTATGACGAGACACTATGACCATGGCAACTCTTTAAAAGGAAAACATTTAATCATGATGGCTTACAGGTTTCAGAGTTTTAGTCCATTATCATCATTGTAGGAAGCATGGCAGTGTGCAAGTAGACATGATGGTGAAGAAGGACCCTTGAGTTCTATATCTGGATCGTTAGGCAACAGGAAGAAAGACTGTACCAATGGGTTTGGTTTGCGTTTCTGTAACTTCAAAGCCCACCTCCAGTGACATGCTCTTCCAAGGCCACACCTTCTCCAACTAGGGCATAAGAGTTCCACTCCCTATAAGTCTATGGGCACCATTTTTCTTCAATCCACCACATTCCACTTCCTGCTCCCCCCCACAGGCCTGTAACCATATGATACTGCTGAAACATATTCAGTCTAATTTCAAAAGTCCCCATAGTCTATCAGTTTTAGCWCAGTTTACAACTTTATMATTCAAAGTCTTTGCTACAGATAGCAATCTCTCCACTAAAATCCTTTGTTCACATATTTCAACATTATTGTTCAAAGAGGTAGAAAGGGATCATAATTAGGAAACACTGAGCCAAAACACAACCAAAAACCTGTAGGGCAAACTCTACATCTCTATGTCTGATGAAAATGTGTCTTCATGTCTCCAATTCTTCTCAGCTTCTCAACTGCAACATATTTCTTTCTTTGCGATGGTTCTACTTCTTTTTAGTGGCTTTGCTTGGCAGGTATCCCATGACTATGACACCTCCAACATCTCTGGTACTCTAAAACAATCCAAGCTTCACCTTCTTTGCTTCAGACAATGACTTCTCTGGACATCCATACAGGGACAATCTTGGCATACGCCTATCGTCAGTGGAAGATTCCAAAATCCCTTTCTTTTATCCTTGACTCTAAAGCCAGAACCAAGCTTAGAAACTGCCAAGTTGTGCTGTTTCCTGGGGCTGGATCATTCAAATACATCTTCACCATCTTTATGGGTTTTATGATTTATTTTATTTTATTTTATTTTATTTTATTTTATTTTATTTATTTATTTATTTTTTTACTGCTTAAGTTCGACTGTTCTGGAACTTGATCTGCAGACCAGTTTGGACTTAAACTCAGAGATCTTCCTGCCTGTGCTTCTGGAATGCTAGGATTAAAGGAATGCTCCACAAAGCTCACCCTAAGCTTCTTTGATTCTTTTTCATAAATTGGAAGCACAGCTAGATAGGGTCTTACCTTGAGGTCRCTATTACTTTTATACCATTTAGCTTCAGGCTTTTCTTTAAATTGTTTATCTCCTTGAATACAGAACTTAGGACGATTATACCTCCTAGTGTCCTTTCTGTCCCCCAAGCTACATTTTTTTCCATGCTCAGCTTGCTCCTYCTCATTATAGATCTGCATTAAACTAGCCACTAATAACCCAACAATGTAGTCAATAATAGGTTGTTTTGAAATCTTCTCTGCCAATGCCATTAATTCAAAATGCTTTAATTTAATCTCAGGAAGACTTTTTGGACAAAGGTATAAAGCAGCCACATTCTTTGCCAAAATCACTGAGCCACCAACCAGGCAGTATGCATCAGCTGATTTGAGGTCCCCAATATATATACAGCAGAGGACTGCAGGGTCTGGTCCCAGTCAGAAAACATGCACCTAACCCTCAAGAGATTCAAGTCCCCAGGGAGTGGGGAGGTCAGGTGGGATCAGGGTGAGGGCATCCTCTTGGAGACAGGGGTGGAGGGGTGTGTGTGCAGGGGGAGGAAATATGAGATGTGGAACAGTCAGAGAGTGGGCTAGGAGGGGTATAAAGTCTGAACTGTAAGAACAATGAAAGAATAAATTAAACAAGGAAAAAACTAGGTCACCTACCAATATTCTCTTAAACGTCTTCAGCCMAACCCTTATAATGAACATTGTTCTCAGCACCACTATCTTCCATGCTTCTACTAGTATGTTCTAGTAAACTGCACTGAAAGCATTCAGCTTTTTTCCTAATCCAAAGACCCAAGGACTACATTCTTCCAAGTAAAAGCCACATAGTCATGCCTGTCACAGTAACATTCTATTGATGGCAAGAGCATTCTGTTTAATAGCCTGCAGAGATGAATACTTTGGACATGTTATTACTCCAGTAATTTGTAATTAATTAATGTGAAAWACTAGGAATGGTTAAAACAGATTAATTTTGTGAAATCCAAACCATAAATGTGCAAAAAATATGAACTGCAGAAAAAAGTAGAAAAACAAAGAAGGAAGAAAGAGAGCTAGATATGGTACTAGAGAAGGAGMCTAGAGTTCTATAAAGAGCCTGGGTTCAGTTCCCAGTCTTTGGTACCATCATGTCTTAGGGTTTCTATTGCTGTGAAGAACACAGCACTGTGATGACCACAGTAACTCTCATAAGGAAAACATACACCAACTGGCTTTCAGGTTTCAGAGTAGAAATCAGTCACCATGTTCCCTGACCCTTAAAAGTTGTGGTATAAGTGTTTTTACTGTTTGTGGATGAGAAATCCACAGTAATATTTTTGACACGTCAATACATTGTCTGTCTCAGCATTAGGTACAGCTCACTGCCAAAGGAAACTTCTCCTATGGAGGCTGAAAGCAGCAGTAATCAATGTGTATAGACGTGAGAATTAYGAAAGCTACTTGACATGTTCCAGTAAATWACTCCCTCCTTWTATTCATTCATGTAACTTGAATTCAACTCAGTGGAGTAAAAAACCAAATGAAATATTAAAAGGACATCAAAGTAGGATTGGAGCTTGTCAAGAAGAAGAATGGCTTCAGCAGAAGAGAGGAATATGAGACAGGTTAACAGTATGTGTGAAATGTCTAAAATTCAATATGCACAGCTATGAAATATCAATAAATAAAGCAATCTAAAAGAATACAAGTAAAACTCTAAACCATTATTGGATAAAATAAAGGTCTAAAGAAATTGGAAAAAGTAAAAATAATGTGATAATGAATTTATTCTTGTTTTAATTTTTAACTTAACCCAATAGACTTTATATATTTTTGAAGGTAACATGGTGATCATGAATTTTAGCATTTTTAATGTGCTAATGTTTTGAAAAGTNCTTACTTAGAATATACAATGTCTGCGTTTGGGTTTGAGTCCCAGCTCCATAAGGGACCAAACACATTGATTTGTTAACTAATTTTTCAACAAATGCTGTTTATACATGTGTATGTTGGAAAACTATTTATTAGAAATAAACAACGCTTCATCAGAGAAATTTTTTATTAAATAYGTTCCTTTCTAAATATAAATCAGACATAACATGTCTAAATCATTTSCTCTTCACCGTTTTWAAACTCTTTTTTCTSCTTAGACAATAACAGTACTAAAAATAATGCATGCAATGGGTAATAAAGAGTTCCTAGGAACCATGTCTCTCAGTAAGTTATGAAAAATAATTTATTAACCTAGTTCTTCAAGATAGTCTATTTCAAAGAGTTTGTTTTCAATAACYGTCCTGTAAAAACTGAAACAAACATATCCTAATTCAATAACTAGTTTTCAAATGATGAGATATTTTYAYGGATCTCTACCTGCTACACTAATCAAAATAAGTCTAAAGCGAATAAAGGCCTRTGACTGAGGCACAATGTTACTGAATGTTTAGGGTAGTTAATAGTCTTGTGAAATAATGTGCAAGTTAAAGGTTAGAATTTCCTCCTCCCTAATWATTTTAATGGATATTAAATATAAATGACTTAAAATCATGGGTATCCATATCTATTGGATTATACCCTTCTATTAAGATCTTTAAGAAATAGGAAAATTCAAGAATTTATTTATTGATAATCACAAATTTCAGTGGTTGTATAAGTTTTGTTTAGGGATTAAACATATTTGAAGGAAAAATTCATCTACTTGCTATTTGTATTTCTCCTCAATACTTTTTTTTCTCCAGATCTACATCAGATATGAATTGGTCATGGTAATCATGCAAGGTAAACTGGAATGAAAAATGGAATAGATTCTGTTTTATTCTATGGGGAGAAATAAAGTAGCCACACTTCTGAAATCAGGTATAGAAGGAAAGTGTTCTCTTYGTTATGGATTATATCTGTCAATGCAAAACTCAATTATAATTMATCTTTCTCTACTTTAATTCCACAACTGTTTTGTGAATATTGGACCTAAGATTTCCTTGGGAAGACAAACATGTATTGGGCTTTGGATCTGAAATGCCACTCTCAGACACGTGCTTTCTATGCTCAGCTCTTGTCTGATGCTGCAGCATTGTTAGAAGAGGCACTGTGGATGGCACTGTAGGTATTGCTTGGGTGTCCAAAGCACCAGGTTCATAGGGACAGGGCTTGGAAAGAAATTAGCCAAGATATGGTTTTATTTGGCCTCTGCTTCCTGGTCTGGGAAAAAGTTGCAGTCTCAAACCTCTACCATGGAGTTAGCAACTCCATCAGCCTTCCCTGGGATTCWCCCATTAAGTTGTTTCTTTCAGTAGGCTTGGTGCCACTAACAGGGGCATGGGGGTGGGGCAGAGCACTCACCAACTAGCAATAGCACTCTATTGCTAGTAGTCTTTGGTARTACCATACATTTTTCACTATTCTCCATTTATCAATATCCTCCTAGCCACAGGTCAATATGCTTGAACTAAGCCTGATAATCTTAGTACACTCCCYGGTCACAGGATGCAAATGAGAACAGACTTCCTTCAGCAAGTTGTCCTCTGGTAGTCACCCCAACTAAAGATAGCGTGTATGTATATATGTGTGTCTGATCCCCAGCTAAGAAATTAATGTAATTTTTAAAAATTTAAAGAAAAACCAGCTGTTTATTTCATCATTGTGAAACATGGAGGTGGAAAAAAWTAAATCTAAATGAATCAAACAAACAAAACTCAAATAGGTTATCAAGAAATATCTTAAGTATCCACTCAAATTTTCTTGACTATATTGTGTTTAGAGGTAATGTAATGTAAACTTGGAAATTGTATAAATCATTACAGAGTAAGACATATACAGTGGAAATAAGTAAGACTCAATATTTCAGTGACTTGAATTACTGAGCAATAAAAAAGGACCCACAAGCTAAATTCAGACCAACGAGTGTCAGGATAAATAAGATTTTATTAGACAATAGACACATATTTAGTCTAAGGTTTCTTCTTACTGCAATGGCAGAAATGACCAGATGTAAAGCAGACCATATGGCTTGTAAATTTTCAAGTATTAATTATAATTTTTATAGTTAAACTTTGCTGGTTTATCGCTYGAAGCATGAGTTTCCTTTCTTCTTCATGTGTATGCTCTGTGTCAAACCACCTCTAACACCAGCTTACTTCCAAGCATTTGACTCAGATATTAGATCCACCTCAGTAACTTGTACCAAAATATACCATTGACCTTCGCAATGTGACAAATAGAGAGCCAGGTTGTCTCACCCCAATTCTTTTCTTTTCTTTTTATTTTATTTAAATTTCAAATGTTGCTCCCTTCCATGAGTTCTTCACCCAATCTCCCCTTCCCTTTAATTTGAGAGTACTTCCCCACCTACCCATCCACTGTCACCTCAACTCCCACAGCATCACTCTTCCCTGGCATCAAGTTTCTACAGGATTAAGGACATTCTTTCCCACTGAGACCAGACAAGGCAGTCCTCTGCTATATATGTAGCAAAGCTACAGACCAGCCCATGTGTGCTCTTTAGTTAGCAGCTTA
>BDUI01024776.1:0-23440 GCA_002335545.1 Apodemus speciosus | reverse complement strand
CTATGAGGTTGAATTCCAGGAGATGTTTTTAGGGACAGAGGACCTGTGAGGCAGGGATAGGCCAGCTGGGAGGACCTACTTGTCCAAATGACATTGGCATAAAACAACGAGTAGTATTTAACCCCCTATGACACTTATTCTGGGCAAGCATAAAGGTGAGAACCCGTGATTCATTTCTGTAATGTTAACTTTTAGGTTCCTTTATGGGTGATTGGCAGTGAGGAGGTCCAAAGGAGACCTTGCTATATAAGGACTTGATCCCTCCTCTTAGTTCCCTTACATGTGCCGTGGTGTTTGTTTGTTTGTTTGTTTGTTTTTAGAAAATGCCTGATTGGTCTGTGGGCAAATCTGTGGGTGTACTTTCTCAATTAATGATTGATGTTGGGGGGGGGGCTCAGCACACTGTGTTTGGTGCCAATACTGGGTAGGTGGGCCTTGGATGTATGAAAGAGAAGCTGAGCATTTGGAGACAAGCCAAGAAGCCATATACCTCCATGATCTTTGTTTCTGTCCTGCCTCTGACTTCCCCTCAGAACAAACTGGGATCAGGTTGATTAAGCCAAATAAACCTGTTCCTCCCTAAGTTGCCTTTGGTYGTRGTTTCTTTATTATGGYAATAGAAAGCAAACTAATACATGCATGGGTGGAAATGGGGATAGTTCATGGGACTCAATTTTCTGCCTGTTTACCAATGATTAACTACGGTAATCAATTGTGTCAAAGTTCAGGTCAACTGCATCCGTTGGGGATGTTGGAAAGACAGTACCTGGTGCTTGAGTTAATGGTGACTATATGAACAGGTTGGTCTATGGTAGAGCACGTGCTGCTGAGCTGTGGGCACAGGGAATGTGAGGGGACCACTATCTTCTCAAGATGTCCCCCTACCCCTTCTTTACAACCCCAGCCCAGCTACTTCAGCAGACACAAAGAGGTGGCAGGCTGGGAGAGCGCTCCAACTCGTATTCAGAAGTAGGTGAAGGGTCTCGTATTTTAMATATTCAAACCTGGAGACAACCTAAAGAGTGGATGTCATTGAATGGCCTCTGTTTTACAGATAAGACAGTTTGGGAGAAATATGCAATGGCAAAGAACAGTAAATGCTTTTTCTGTCCCAACCTCATGTGTTACATGACTCGACCCCCCACCCCCATCCCCACTCCCACTCCTGAGGCTCCTCACCACGTCCCCAGCTCTCCCAGCCTCTGCCCTTTAAAGAGTTGCAGGTTGGTTCGTTGACTTTGTTTGACAAGTATAATTTGTGATGTGATTTAGATTGGATTCTTGCTTTGCTAAACTGCCAGTATTCACATCCTTCCTTAGCTTTGCACAGTACACCTGTCTTGCCACAGCGCTGTGCTCTTTGCCACTGTCTCCAAGTTGGAATCAGGACCACAGTCTAGGTAGGACTGAAATGTGTAAATGCCCACCTCGTGTCTGGCCAGAAACTATCTGACAGGGTGCCTCTTTTCCTTCCCACCCTCCCTCCCTCCCTTCCTTCCTTCCCTCCCTCCCTCCCTCCGTCCTTCCTCCTTCCTTCCCTCCTTTGAATGTCGTGTGTATACAAGCATATATATGCAGAGGACAGAGGCAGACATTGGGTACTCTCCCCTAACATCCTCTATCTTATTCCCGCAAGACTGGGTCTCCMGGTCTTGGAGATTGTGCTCACTACAGGTGCTTGTGATCAGACTTAGTGGGGGGTTGTTTGGGGGTTTCTTGTAAACCTGGGTACTGAAGATCTAAGCTTAGTCTTCCTGTTTGCACGTGTGTTCTTACAGACTAAACCATCTCCCAGGTCTMTAAGAAGCATCTCTATATGTTTTAAGGAAAGTGGCTGAATAGATTATACTATTTCTAGAGTATGTCTGGTCTTTAACTTGACTGAACAGGGAGGGATAGCAGGTTACCTTGGARCCATCGAASAACAGAAAGCTGTGARTGGACACAAATAGTTGCCTGATGGTGGTAAGTGATACCTGCCGTGTCTGCGCTCAGCCCTAGAGAAGTAATCAGGGTTTCTATAACCTGGAAAGCAAGGGAAGTGGTAGGTGATGAGTCTGCTAGCCACTCAGGTATAGTACCTGTGGTTCTCAACTRTCTCCAGCAAATATTAGAGATAAATGTTGGATTTACCTAAACCAATGTCTGCTAAACTTAACTTCCCAGCAAGGTCAGGGCTGGTCGCCCCAGAAATAAGACACTATAGAGGTTTCGTCAATGCCCCAATATATATTTGAATGTTATCTTAAAATTACAGTTTTTACAACACCTTGCATGACATTGACATATTTAGTATCTCATCTAATTCTTCCAGTTCTGAGGCATTTGGTCAAGAGGAAATAGAGAATATTAGCTGTATACGGARAGTACATGGATCTGGGCTAACAGTATTYAATGTGTTCTGAATAGTTAAATTTATTTATGTTTTATGTTTTATTAACATATACCAAGCATGATAGTAATGGCTTTCATTGTGACATTTTCATGTATATTTTTAGTGTATTTCCTATCACCCCACTGCCCRCACTGACCCTTTCAGCACAGCCCTGGGAAACGGGCACTGTTGTTATCTGGTCTATAGACGGGGTAGTATGTGTTCTGGTTACACAGCTGAGAATTCTATAGAAAGAATTTGAACTCAGATGGAAATCATATATAAAGAATTCAGCTGGGCTCTGAAGTCCTTCTTGGGGTTCCCACAAACATAGGACTTGGACACAGTTGCATTTGACTTCGGACCTTGCAGCCTCTTTACTGAGAACAGAACATGAGTCTGCATGGCCAGCCTGTGCCTGCCTTCACTACTTTGCCTATATTAACTTATCTAACCCTGAGCATTTTGGAGAGGCTATAGCATGGGGGTACCTGAGGTACTCAGGTAAGTCTGCTTGCATGGAATCAGTACTCCTCACTGTCCTAGGTTTGTGGTATCACAAGTGAGCACATTCCTGCTGTGCAAAGTCAAGGTTCCAGGCACTGGCGCCTGTTTGCTTTGCTGACCTGTTTGCTCTGTGGCAACAGAACCGAAAGCAGCACAAGTGGACAGGCTTTTCATCCATCCTCAACCACACTGGATCTCCTGCCACACAGAAACTATGAAGACAGGGGCTCAGGTTTGGAGGGTACTGGCAAAGTCATGTCTTCTCTATGCTGTCCTGGGATTCCATTTCCCTGGTTCCAGGTAAGTGGCGGGTACAAAGGATTCCCTAATCGGTCACGGAACAGAAAGCAGAAAACCACATGATGTGGACCAACTCTGCCACATGCCCGTGGGCAGAGGAACGTCTCTTACAGCAATTTGCATGTGTCTGGCAAAATAAGATCAACAATTCCTTCCGAACTATTAGTGCCTGTTAAAGAACTGGCATGGCTTAATGTATCCTGTCATGCTGTGAAGAATAGGACACAAGTTCTAAAACTAAATAAGGTTTTGGTCTGGCTTTTATGCAAAAGAGGGTTTATTATATATGAAAAATGAGCCAGTTTATGTGAATGATCTTAATAAATGACACTGTCTTGCTCTACCTACTCTATATATCTAGGATGCATGAGTTTCTCAAACTCACTTTCTCTCTTCCTTTCTTTTTCCCTTTCCCTTCTCTCACAAATGTTTGTTCCCAAAGAGGAAAAAAAATATTTATTTCATCAAAGTTTCCATTCATAGGAAGTGAAGCAGCTAAAGAAAATAATCTTTGTCTGGGCTCAGACATGAGTTCCAAAGAAAGATGTGACAGAGAGAGCAATCTGGAGACCTTCTTTGTGCCAGAGCAGTTGCCACCATGAGATGTGGAAGTGCTCAGGTATCTGGGTGCTCATAAGACTTCATGGAAAGAGAGAGGTACAGCCGTTCTTTCCGCTCAAACTGCTCCCTGATAGCAGCCTCTCATTCCAGTGAGCAGCGGCAGTGTTCATGCGCCTCCTGTTCTGAGCTCTTTAGCATGTTATTCAGCCGGTTGAGCACCTTCCCCGGGACCCAGCAGACCCACCCAGTGCTTACCTTTAGAACTAGCATGACCCTCCTCTTGGTGGACAGATGCTGTTGATGCTTCCCATGCATGTACTTCTGGGTGCAGAAGACTCTGCAGTACCCAGTGAATTGTGCCCGGAGGGGAGGGCTCATCCATCCCTCCCAGAAGCAGCACGCCCCTGTCCACAAGCCCCTCGATTGCCCCAGAGGTTGCAGAGCTGAACAAGCTCCAAACTCATATTCTCAGGGAGCGTGGCCATGTGGGAGCAAATAGAGACTTGTAAGACTCGGTACAGGGACAAATAGCAATCAAGGGAGAGAGGGAAAGAGTGGCTGGTCCTCCTGAGCAGGGGCCCTGGCAAAGGATGAAGGATGCAGCAGGCAGAGATTAAAGGCGTGTGCCCCCACTGCCCAGCCTTTTTTTTCATGATTTCTATGTACCAGTGCTGAACACCACATGCCTTTAAATATCACACCCAGAAATCAAAATAGAAAAGTCTTCTTTTCGGGGGCAGAGAGGGCTGCAACTTCCTTCCCATCGTAAAGGCTGTGGTTTATTTCGCTTGCTCAGGTCGCACTGTCATATGGCCTATTGATCATTATGGATTGTCACTCTGTTCCAGGCATGGACTCTTGTCCTCACAGTCGTTCGATCACTTACAGGTGCAGGGAGAAGGAAACTCAAGACTATGTGACTCTCAAGGCTACTTAGTCCCTGTGTGTGGCAGGGTGGTGGTGGTGGTGGGGGCGCAGACCTCAGACATCCTCTCTGCCTTCTGCCTCTTGCTAATGCACCTCTCCCTTGCACCTGACTCGCCGGGTATCTCGGATGATTCTCTGAGACACATGTTTGCTACTTTGCGATGTTGCTTTAAATTCCATGTCTGCCACAGCAAATGACAGAGAGAAATGGGAAACCTTTCCCCCAGAACCCACCTCCCCGCCAGCAAAGTGGAAGATGCTGTTTGCACAGGGATGCAGCCGCTAAACAAATTGTGTGTGACAGGAAAGTTGTTGTGTCAGGGTATTTCCAGAGAAAACCAAAATATATTGATGTACCCCATCCATATAAGCTGAGGACTGGAAATTTACTGCTGACCTAAACCTGCTGTGCGTGATGGATCCATCTTTATTTTGATCAGAGAAAAGAGAGTAAGAGACCTGGACCCAGAGCAATGTGTCCCAAGACTGGCAACAACATTCTGTGCACCCCAAAGAAAGGCCTGGCTGTGCCAGCACTCCCTCAGAGGGGGCATATTTCCAGACAAGTGTAAAAGGCAGCTTATACTAACTTTTTTAAAATTGCAAAGTGTTAGAATATAAATATACCACACACAAAAAAAAACAATGACATGCAAGTGATATTCCAGGAGAGCATATCCAGATGAAAGGAGAAAACTAGGTCCCTTTAGGAACTGTGGATCTGGCTGATGGGGGTGGGTAGGAGCCAGGTGCAGAAAAATGCCCGAGGTTTCAGCAAAGCACAGGGACATGACGCTGTACACCGAGCATGCCTGTGAAAACATTTACAGGGCACTGGAGTGACACACAGCCTGCCTGTGACAGTTGTGGCCTCTGAAGAGGATGGCAAACAGAACTGGGGCTGATGTAAAACTCAGATGCCCAACTCCCGAGAGACGGTTCCTTAAAGACCATACAAGTATGGCAAGAGATAGAAGGGAGTGGGAGGGTGGCCGGGGAAGGGAGGGGCGCGGAGTGCTGGTCCGCATGGGTATGAGGCCCTGAGTGATTAACTGTCAGTACTTCTTGTAGCAGTTTTATGTTAGGGAGGACTTGGGCTTCGCATTCATGTCTGTTAATTGCATGTTGGGCTTTCATTATAGAACTTCCATACATGTTGGTAATATACTATGACAGTATGCACTGCCTCTATTACTCTTTCTTATCTACTCTCCCCATATGGAGGCTACTCCGCAGACGCTAAGCCAGCGGGTTTGTTTCTGGAGAAATTCCTCAGGGTGGACGGCGCACATAGCTGCATGAACGATGCCTCGGTCGGACCTGCCGTCTGTGCAGCACCACCGTGCCGTGCTCAAATTCGAGATGTGACTCGACACTAGCTTTTCTTTCAGATTTGCATTTTGCAGCACTAATGAACCACACTTACCCGATGTAATTTACAAACATACTATTTGTTCGGCTGATTATTCTATTATAGTGCCACCTCCATAATGGAAATTGGGTGTAGAAATGAGAGATCTGGTGGTTATAACTACTCCTTGAAAGTTCCTTCTGCAAGCTGTCATCTTGTCCGTTATTGGGCTCTCAATTCTCAGAGAGGAGAATAATTGACTCTTAATAGCGACTGTGCACATTACTTATCCACTTGGTCTCTACCATGGTCCCAAATTGGTTGATACTTGGAGGGAAAAGAAACCACAAAAAAAAATCAGTGTAACTGCTTTATAGTTGAAATAGGAAGAGGGTGCCCCGCAGAGCTGTCAAATACACACTTAGGAGAAGCCAAATCACAGACAGTATTGTTTTGTCAAACCCGAGCAAATTAGTAGAGAGGAGCCCACCGGAGGGCCCCCGCTGGGGTGCGGCGTCCGGCCTCAGTAACCACTCTCAAGTACCCACCTGTGGTTTCCAGTAGAGTCTTTGACCTTTTGTTAAAGATCCAACTTTACTAGGCAATTGATTTTTGCCAGTCTCTGGGGCAGTCATGGAAATGGCGTTCACAGTAGTTAATATTGTGCTCCTTTTAGGACTGTTGCCAAGTGAGAATGTGTTGTTAATGACCTTATTTGGAAGTGACATCCTGCGTGCTTGACAGGTGGAAGCTCTGTGATGTTCCCCCTAATGACTTAATCTTAGGAACAGGATGAAGCAAATCCTGCAGACACTTACCAAGATAGTGGTGGGAGGTGACCGGAGTGGACACAGATTGTATCTGCTTCCAGACAACGTGGGGCGAGAGACAGTGTGTGTGTGCTCAGGATCCGACCGGCCTAACACTCAGATCCCGAGGCCACTGTATTCCGGTTTCACTACAGTAGGCATGGTGGGTCTCTCTGAGCCATTTCAGCATCTGTCTAGCTGACAGCATCCCATGGTTACCTTCTAGCTCATCTGTGGGATGTGATGAAAGCGGAAGATAGTAGCTCTCACAATGCTCAGGTCTGACGTCCTAGGCTCTCAATAAATTTTCATTCCTTTCTTCTTCTCACCTCCTTTAAAGCTTAAAAAGAAATACAAGCTACAAGGGATCTTAACAGTGATGTACACACTAAGAGATCAAAAAGAGATGGGAAGAGATCAAAAAGAATYACAGTATATCTGCCATGTGCKAGGTAGGGAAACTGAGGCTCGCACAGGTGAAATAATGAGCCCGTTCATTCACTTGGCCCAGCTGTGTGCCAGGGACTCAACACATAGCATGCCTTCCATTTTAGACATTTCTCTTCCCAAGTTGCTTGTCTGCTCTGAAGGTGTGACTCCTCTGCCCTACGCCCCATTTCCAAGCTTCATTCATCTCCACAGACCCTTCACGCCCTACCTGGCTCAACCTGAAGCTGCCCCTCCCCCACTGCATCACTGATGCCCCCTAAAGCACTTTTCCTAGGTATGGTGGTTTGAAGGAGAATGACCCCATAGGCATGGATGTTTGATTACTTGGCCCCCAGTTGGTGGTGGTGTCTGGGTAGTCTTAGGAGGTGTGGCACTGATGGACTGTGTATGTCACTAGCTGTGAGGTTTTAAAGCCTTGTGCTATCTCCAGTTCTCCCTGTTCTGATCCCTGCTGTGGTTCAAGTCCTCAGCTTCTGCTCCAGCTGCCGCATGTCTGCTTGCTTCTCTGCCGTAGTGGTCTCTTAGTCCTCCGGGAACATAAGCCAGATAAACCTCCCGTAAGTCACCGTGGCCATGGTGTTTATCACAAGGATAAAGAATAACTAATACACTCAGCCTGCGTCTCTCAAAGGAAACCAGTCATCTCCCTCCTCGGCGTGCCCTAACCAGATCTGTCTCTAGCACAGGCATCCCTTCTCAATTCCAGACCCAGACCCAGGTGAGAACTGTGTCCTGACTGAGATGTTTTTTCTTTTTGTCTTGATGTTTTATTGTAGCAAAAGAAACCTGAATTAAGACACTGCCAAATGTTCTTAACGGTCAGAAGTCATTAATAATACAATCATTGTGGTTGCAGCTAATGATGTATAGCTTATTTGTGACCAAACACTGGTACTGTTAGAATACCTTTAGTCCAATAGCTTAAATGTGGATGTAAATTATCAAGTATTCAGATTGCTTTTAAATTTATTTTTTCTTTTTCCTTTAAACCATCTGCTGAAACTCTAAGTCTAAATTAGTAATAGTTTCAGAGCACCTAGGCAATTAATAAATAGCTACATTTTAAAAAGGAGTGCACACATACACATATTTACAAAAAGAAAAGGCAAATAAACAAAACCACCAAACTTTTTAAATAAAACTTTCAGAGTGTTATGTGGAACAGTGAGAAGAATAGAGGATTTCATCTGTCAGGCAGGTGTAATTTTACACTTCTTTTTAAAAATATTTTAAATAATGTTCACATTCCAGTCACTATCCCCCTCCTGTTCTGCCCTCCAACAGTTCCCTATCCCATTCCTCCTTCCCTGTCTCCAAGAGGATGTCCCCATATCCCCCACATACCCCCACACCCTGCCAAGTCTCCCCACTCCCTGAGGCCTCAAGTCTTTCAAGGGCTAGGTGCATCTTCTCTTGCTGAGGCCAGACCAGGCAGTCCTCTGATGTATATGGGTCTCAGACCAGCTAGTGTATGCTGCCTGGTTGATGGATCAGTGTCCAAGAGATCTCAGGGATCCAGGTTCATTGAGACTGCTGGTCTTCCCATGGGGTTGCCCTCCTCCTCCTCAACCTCTTCCAGCCTTTTCCCAATTTACCCACAGGGATCCCCAACTTCAGACCATTGGTTGGGTGCAAGTATCTGCCTCTGTCTCTGTCAGCTGCTTGTTGGGTCTCTTGGAGGGCAGACATGCTAGGCTCCCATCTGTGGCCCTGGCTGTAACAGATCTCTTGGGGGTGGGGGGCTGCAGAATGTGGGGTCTTAAGAGGAGCAGACATACTGATGTCTGCCCAGGCAGAAGGTGCAGGCAGGAAAGGCCTAACTGAGTTTAGACGTCCCATTGACACCTAGAGCTTAGCCTGCTTCCACCATCTTCCCCCAACATCTCTGTCCCCCACCATCTCTGTCCTCCTGTGACCTGACCACCTTTCAAGGGTACAGCATCAACCTAAACTCCTTCCTCTCCTGCCCTTCCCACACACTCACCCATTCATCTATCCTGACTCTGTTGTAGCTCAGGTCCACTCCTGCCCCAGCCTCTCTCCTCCTCCCCAACCTCCAGACTAAATCAACTCACACCTAACCTCTGCACATCCTCAAGCTCAGCCCTGGCCATGGGAGCCTACATGCATTAAAATATTGCCTACTGGGCAAAGTTTCCTAGAGCTAAGATGCAAGACATGCTTCTCTTTTAAGTAGATCCTGTGCCATACCCAAAATATCCTTAGTACTAATATCCTCAGTGTCAATTGTTCTTGGCAAATGTTTCGTGGACTTTTAATATAAAAAGGCAACATCTAGTCCAAACCCCTCCATTTCCAGAGGATAAAAAGAGGCCCAGAGAGATAGTGAGTTGCTGTGATTGGATTCCCTGCATATCCAAAGACCATAAGGTTTCCTTAAAGGCCCACCTATTGACTATCGTTCATAATCCAGAAACGGCTACATAAACGTATCTTAGCCACTGTGTAGAATAGAAAAGGGAAGCTCATACAGACTGGAAATCAGAGTCCGCACGCTGCTGAGACACTGTCTTCTAACTGGAGTTTACCACCATCGCCCTAATGTCAGGCGCTTCCTTGGGCTCAGCACATACTTGTTAGATGAATTAACCAGAACTGAAATGATAAACAACTTCCTCGTGCTCCCGATCTGCTCTGCAGTAATTTGATGGGTGATGGGGAAATGAATGTAATCCGTTTAGGATACTCGACTCTTCTCTTCCGGTGTTTTCAGAGGTGAGAAGCCAGATGTGTTTGAGACAAATGCAGTCACAGGGAGCCTTGCCAAGAGCAGACCAGCCCGGAGTGTGGATGTCACCCCAGCGCCCATTGACTGTGAGCTCTCCACCTGGTCGTCCTGGACAGCATGTGACCCCTGTCAGAAGAAAAGGGTGAGACGCCAGGCCTTGGGCGAGCAGGAACGGGAGGAAGGGAAGACTAGCGGTCGACAAGCCCGGCAGAGGGGGTGCTGCCGAGCCGCTGTCTGCCCTTTAAGATGCAGGCTGTGTGAGTGACTCTCCTGTCTCTGTGCTTCAGACAGCAAGCGGGGTTGGCATTACAGTGTTTCCCGCATGGCTGTCTCAGCAACTTCCTCCTCTGACCTGCTCTTTCTATCCATCAGACATGGTATAGCCAGGGAAGGGACCACAGAGCTACATCTGCCCAGTCTTTCCCTACGTGAGTCCCCAGGACCGAGGGCAGGCTTCTCTGTCACCTAACCTGGCCTCATCATTACAATATATCAGCTTTTCTCTTCTTCCAGCTGTATCATCCCCTCTCCGCCTCTGTCTGCACTGTTTTCTCAGTCGCCAATGATGTTCCCCACCGCATACACTTTCTAACGTGACTCAGAACTTAAAACTCTTCTCAGYGCAACCTCTTCTATGAAGCCTTCCCTGACTGCTCATCAGCCCCAGCTCCAGTTAGACAAAGCATCCTTTGCATGCTTCTCTAGGTACCCCTACCCTATACCTAGCGTATGGCATACTGTGAATTTCAACACTTTCTACACTAAACAGAAAGCTTGTAAAGACATTCAATTCTGCTTTAACTGTACACCCGTGTAACCGGGTTTTTCTTTTCTTTTTTTTTAAAGTATAGAGAGTTTATTCAGGGCATGGGGAGAGGAGTTAAGAGGGTAGTAGAGACAGAGAAAGGCAGAGAGAAGAAGAGAGTAGAGAAGTAGAGGCCAGCCATGACCATGTGGAGAGAGGAGGAAGGGGGAAGAGAAGAGCCCAAGAGGGAAAGAGAGAAGCTAAGAGAGTAAGAGAAAGAGCAGATATTTCTTAAGTCTCTTACAATTGATGTCATCCTGCTTTCTGGCATCTTTGTAAGGAAAAGGACATGACTGTCACACATTCCATTAGACAGGCAAATGGAGACTTAGAGCTAAGTAAGTTTCTTGGAGCCTTTTAGTGGCAGATAYAAGCATTAGCTCAGGCCACAGGGTCCATACTGGTTTTCTGCCTGTAGAACTAACTAGTCCCCATGTTGTTTATCCTTCAGTTTCCTTGTGATGGGAGGGCTGACCCAAGACCCCAGCTCTGAACAAAACAGATGTACATGGGGGGAGGAGAGGGGTGTTACCATTCTCTTCCCCTGGTTCCTTGGGAACCCAGATCTATCATGGCAAAGACTCTGAAGAGGCTGAAGAAGTTGGCCCAGGACAATTACACAGTTAATTGGATCAATGGGGAGAGCCAAGCACTATCATTCTGTTCCCAGAATAGGCTTTCTTGCTGAAGTTATCAACATTGATCCAATTATCTGGATAATTGCCTCATCTACACCATAAACCAGAAGGACTAAGCATAAGCCAGCCAGAGCTGCTCACTGCAACTCACTGTGGACTTGCTCAGCTGCCATCAGCCCTGTCTGCAGGATCCATGCCTAGGGCTCAGTGAAACCTCTCAGCCAAAACAGGCGCATTTCCTTCAATCTCTCGATCCTCCTCAAACCTAGGTTGCCTTGAGAGCCTGGGGCTAGTCTTCTGGGAGTCTCCGCGCGCGCGCGCGCGCGCGCGCGTGTGTGTGTGTGTGTGTGTGTGTGTGTGTGTGTGTGTGTGTGTGTGTGTNTGTGTGTGTGTGTGTGTGTGTGTGTGTGTGTGTGTGTGTGTGTATGTGTGTGTGTACATGTGTGTGTATGTGTGTGTGTTTATTTTTATCCTTTAATTGACTTACAGTATTTGCTTATTTATGGAGCATAGTTTTATAGTTTGATACGCATATGCACTGTGTAATTATCAAGCCAGGGCAGTTAGCTTTTCCATCATGCAGACATAACTGCTATCCTGTGCTGACATGTAGAGAAGTATCAACACAACCCCTGCTAGTTACTTTAACTGTACAATTATTGTGGGCTTATCTGTATTATAGAGCAGTAGAATTCCCTGCACATAGTGTTTTTGATAATCAATACCTGCCTGGGACCCTTCCCCTTCTTAGTCTCTAGCAGTCTTTAGTCTATTCTCCACTTCTGGGATGAACTATTTCTGTTGCTACAAATGAATGAGAACCTCTGATTGGCTACCAAGCTTATTTCCCTAACACAATGTCCTGAGATCTCATGCATGTTGCCACAAATAACTGGGTCATCCTTTTATAGATGATCAGTATTGCATTGTCAGTCATACCATTTAAACCCATTCATCTCTTGATGAACATGTTTGTTGATTCTTATTTTGACTGCGGTGGCTCTTGTAACTCTCTCAGGTATAAAATGTCATCATTTCCTTTGGTTCTATACTCAGTATTTAGACTACTGGCTCATTTGGTAAATCTATTTCCAGAATTTTATTTTTTTAATTTTTCCTTCCTTCTTCCTCCTCCTCCTGCTTTTGTAGAGCCTACAGTACTGCTTCCCATAATCCATACTGCTTATGTTAACTCAGACTTCTGTCTGCAGGGTATAAGACTTTCTTCCCCTTCTCCGCATTTCTGCCATTTGAATATTATCATTTAAACATATTTGTAGAGACCACTTGCCTATTTTAAACTCAGATTATTAGAAAATTTTTCTGCTCAGTGAACTTTCTTATATACCCTGGGGATTAGCCTCTTGACAAGTGAGTAGTTTGCCGATGTTTTCTTTATTCTTCAGTCGGTTCTTAATAGTGTTGACCAGTCCCTTGGTTATACAGAAACTTCCTAGTATGTTCTAATCCTGTTTGTCTAGCTTGGCTTTTCTTGTCTCTACTTTCTAAAATCTTGTTTTCTCTATGGTCAGGTCCTGAAGTATTTCCCTGGTGGCTCCTTCCAATAGCTGCATATCTTAAATTGGGGATCCTAAATTGAATATCTGACTCATTTTAAGTTTTTCTTTTCTTTTCTTTCTCTTCTTTTCTTTTCCTTTCTTTCTTCCTTTCTTTTTTCTTTTTTTTATTATTTTTATTGTATATATTCTTTATTTGCATTTCAAATTATTTCCCCTTTCCTGGTTCCCCCCCCAAAATCCCATAAGCCATCTCCCCTCCCCTGTTCCCTAATCAACCCTCTCCCACTTCCCTGTCCTGGTATTCCCCTACACTGCTGCATCTAGCCTTTCCAGGACCAGGGCCTCTCCTCCCTTTGATGTCCAACAAAGTCATCCTCTGCTGCCTATGAGGCTGGAGCCATGGGTAACACCATGTATGCTATCTGGTTGATGGTTTTGTCCCTGGGAGCTCTGGGAGTAGTGGGTGGCTCATATCGTTGTTCCTCCTAAGGAGCTCCAAACCCCTTCAGCCCCTTGGGTCCTCTCTCTAGCTCCCCCATTGGGGACCCTGTGCTCAGTTCAATGGCTGACTGAGAGTGTCCCCCGTCTGTATTTGTCATGCACTAGTAGAGCCTCCCCGGTGACAGCTATATCCTGCTCCAGTCAGCAAGCACTTGTGGGCATCGATAATAGTGTCTGGGTTTTGTAACTATATGGGGTGGATCACTAGGTGGGGTAGTCTCTGGATGGTCCTTCTCTCAGACTCTGCTCCACACTTTACTGTCTCTGTATCTCCTTCTGTGGGTATTTTGTTCCCCCTTCTAAGAAGGACCAGAGTATCCATACTTTGTTCTTCCTTCTTCTTGGGCATCATTTGATATGTGAATTGCACAACAAGTGCACACCATCACACCTAGCTTTTTAAAAGGTAGGTTTCAGGGATTGATCTCAGGTCCTCATGCTTGCAAGATGAGCGTGTTACTTCCCATGTGATCCCCCTTGTATACCTAGTTCCAGCACCATGTCTTTTTAAGAGATGGCCCATTCCCAAGTACATGTTCTTGGTGCCTTAAAAAAAAATCTCCTGGCCACAAGTGTTTGGATTCACCCTGGGTTTTCTCTGTTCCTTTGGTCTGTGTGCATGTACTCATATCTATTCCATTCCTTTGTGATCACACTAGCTCTGTCACATGTCTGGAAGCCTTGGGTTGTGATGGTCCTTGCCTTGATTTTGTTTCTCAGGATTGCCTTCATTATTCTGGATGTTTCCCATGTTTCTATATGGATTTTGTGATCCCTGCCCCCCACTAGCTCTGTAAACCCTGTACCTCATACTTTGATAGGGATTGCATCAAGTCTCAGAGTCATCAAGTCTCTTGGGTAGTGTGGACATTTCAACATTACTTCTTCTAACTCACGAAAACAAAGTATCTCCTGTCTTCTTAAGTTTTCACTATGATGAGCCTGTCCCTTCCTACATTAAACTTATTTCTACCTGTCTTATTATTTTGAGGATGTTGTAACTGAAATTATATTAAACTCTTTTTTTGACCTGTTTGTTGGAAGTATGCAAAATGCTACTGGACTTTGTAAATCCTGCAACTTTACTGTATTTATCAACTCCAGCAGTGTTTTGGTGGAGTCTTCAGAGATTTTACATACAAGATAATATTATTGACAAACAGAATCCTTTTACCTTTCCCCCTTTCAATTTATCTGCCTTTTATTTCTTTCTTCTGCCTGATTACTCTGCCATACACTTCCAGTTCTGTTGAATACGCATGCAACTTGTCCCAGATTTTTTTAACACATAACTTCAACCTTTCCCCATTTAACATGACATTTTCTATGGGTTTGTCATACTTTGTATGGAGGTATGTTTCTTGTGTACTTAATTTGTTGATAGTTTCCTGGTTTATTTTTGGTTTGTTTGTTCCTCAAGGTCTTTGGGTTTTTTGTTTTTGTTTTTGTTTTTCGAGACAGGGTTTCTCTGTGTAGCTCTGGCTGTCCTGGAACTCACTCTGTAGACCAGGCTGGCCTTGAACTCAGAAATCCACCTGCTTCTGCCTCCCAAGGGCTGGGATTAAAGGAGTGTGCCACCAATGCCCGGCTGTTCCTCAAGGTCTTATTCGCAGGCTTGTGTCTACCTTCTTGGAAGAATGGGTCTCTAAGGAAATAAGGCACAGGTGACGGCTGTCTGTCTTCCTTTCTGGGTTTCCAGACAGAGCCACAGTGCAGATGTCACATAAGCAGGAACTGTGCCTTTTGTCAGTCTGAAGAGGGCCACTCTACTTATTTGCCACATTTTGTATACCCCAAATTTGACTACTAAAATTAGAAAACCACCGAAATGCGATCACGCCCTTCTGTTACCAAACCCCCACCCAGGCGGGGGTCCCTGGCTACCCACCCCACTCTGACTCTTTCCATGTCTCCACACTCTTCCTCATATACTCCTCTCCATCCATGACAAAGTCATCTCTAGTTTCTGGGATAAGAAGACACATCCTCCAGTCTCTCGGTTTGACACAAACCCTTCCTCTCTCCAGGACGTCCTATTCCTGCCCTCTGCATCTGCCTGCTGTTCCTCCTCAATGTTCAGGTCTCGGCCTTGATGTCCTTACTAGAAGCCAGTTACAGTCTCTTCCTTTTGCAATGGGGAGTTCACCGTGAGCTTACAGACCACTCTGCACTTGCCCTGCCTTGCTCCCGCTCACTGTGTTGTCACTGCCTGTCGCCTCCTACCACTGGCAATCACACTCTCCTTTTGAAGGCAGGATAGGAGACTTAATGATGATTAGAAAACCTACCAACAGGCAAACAAGTGAAAGTACCTACCCTTTTAAATATGAGATAGATTAATCAATATTTTCAGAATAAATGAACAATAAGAGAGAGAGAGAGCAATATTGATTCCTAAAACAGTGGGTAATAAAAAAGAAAATACTGACAAGAAATTGGGTATCTACTTTGTGCCAGAAAAATGAGAGCTTGACATACTATATGATGATCAAAAGTTAATATGTAATTCATAATATATAAATAATATTAACAAATCTGTAACATAATTTAAATTCTAAACTGTACATTTAGGTAATCCACTGCCTCAGTTTACACATGAGTAAATTGGGATTCTGAAGACTGAGCTACTTACCCAACATCATACAACTAGGAAGTACCAACATCAGCTGGAGCTTCAGAGCACATATTCCTTCATTTATATCTCACTGATGCCTTAAGCAATATGTGACAATATATGAATCACCTACTGGAATAATTAAACTGAGAGTTAATTCATTGTTCAACCGACTATATGAGCCCTTCTATTAACTTTTGATCCAAGGACTATGCCTTTCTCGAACTCAATAAATCTTGGCAGACCACAGAAGAAACAAAACAAAGTCTCAAGACAAGTCCCCCAACATCAGGGAGCATGCAGCCCAACTGGGGAAACATTCAGAAAGCTGCCAGCCTTGCACAGAACCTCGGTGTGTTTGTGAAGGAAGGACAGGAACTGGGCCAGTAGCAATCAGCCAACGGTGTGGTTTCCCGGTACCCCACAGCTTGGTTAGTGACCATTTGTATACAGTATCCTTAGCTCCTGTGACCCCCGGGGTCCCATCACTGACTCCCTTGGTTTCTGTCCAATGCAGTACAGACATGCTTACTTGCTCCGGCCTTCTCAATTTCACGGGGAACCGTGTGACTCCCCCGACAAGGAAGTTGAGGACTGTGTTACCAACCAACCCTGCAGAAGTCAAGCGCGATGCGAAGGTTTTGTGTGTGCACAGACAGGTATGGATGGGTGTGGGGATGGGGAGAGAAGCTTGAAAAGCAGAACGTAGCATGTGATGATGGAGGGATAGATATATAGGGCTCGTGACGATCAGGGTTGCAGGACAGGTCAGGAGGATTCCTTATCACACACCCGTGTGCTATCCCATGACAGCAGGCATATAGTAAGGTAGTATTATTGTTATTCCTATTTTAGATTCTAAGAAATTGAGGCTTGTAGAGGTTACTTGCCACAAATCATCCAGCCTGTCGGGGGAGAAGCGATTGTGAGAATCTGGAAGCTCAGCTACATTTAGTGGCATAAGTTAAATATGCTGGAATCAGAAGTCCTGGGTCAGGTCTAATACCGACTATGTGTGATCTAGAATATCTCCTTTAACCTTTTGGGGTTTTGATTACATCAATAGAAACAGAATGTTGTATTAGGTACTTTTCTATGGCTAAGATACCATAACCAAGGCAACTCATAGCAGAAAGAATTTAACTGGACTTAAAGTCACAGAGAGTTGCAGAGAGTCCATGACAGCTGAGCAAAGGCATGGCAGGAGAAACAGCCTAGACCTCACATCTTTACCTGAAAGCAAGAGGCAGATCTAATTTAAAATGTCAGCAGTCTTTGAAAACCACAGAGCCCTCCCCCATGTCATACCTCCTCCCACAATGCCACATCTCCTAATCTTTCCCAAACAGTTCCACCA
Organism: Apodemus speciosus; assembly: GCA_002335545.1. Lineage (NCBI taxonomy): Eukaryota > Metazoa > Chordata > Mammalia > Rodentia > Muridae > Apodemus > Apodemus speciosus. Next base: position 5,977 of record BDUI01024776.1, on the reverse strand, counting down.
ACAGGAGACTAATTATTCAAGCATATGAGCTTGGTTAGGGTTAGGGTTAGGGTTAGGGTTAGGGGTTAGGGCATATGGCATCCCTATTCAAACACAGCAAGGGTGATGTCAATAACTTACGAGTCAGTCATAAACATTACACAACAAGGGAGGTAAAAAGCTCCACTGCATGCAGAGCCCTGGGGTGGAGCTGAGAAGCRTGAACAGCATCTCTTGCCAATGTAAGGCCTAGCAAACATGGGCCCTGACATGTGTATTTCCGCATCAGAGCATCTACAATAAGTCCAGTGAAGACTGTTGACTTTTTGTAAAGAAAGGAAGTGAATATGGAAGACAGGTGGGGAAATGGGCAGAAGGAAGGAAACGGCACACAAATGAGCGATTATCTACTGCAGAACCAAGTAAAAATGTGTTTTCCCAACTTACTCAGCTTGCCCGGTAAATCTGTGGGTCTCTATTCCTTCAAGTGTCTGGCACAAACAGGGATACTTAGCCTGAAAGTATCTGGGGAGTTGTTTCATTCACCATACCTGTGTGGATTGTGGTCCAGAGTTTCCAAAAGATAGACAAGGATTATCAGAGCAATTTCTAGGGCTTCGTGCAAATGTAAAATTCCAACCAATAAATCTGAAAGACTTTTTTACAGTATACCCAAGGACTCATTATGGCCAGTGTCTCATGGTTTCGCTTGGAGCCATAAAGGCTATTCATGCAGGCTTTAGTTTAAATGCCTTGTAGGAAACATTCGAAGATCAGGTTGTTATTTTTCTGCCTTTTATAACAGAAGGACATTGGTTAAAAATGACCCAATATGTCCAAGGAAGTAGAACCACCTATCTTGTGGACTTTATTGCCCCAAGAATGTACAAATAAAGTAGAAAGTCAATCCAGTTGACTTTCCAGAAAAAGTTGTAGAGAAAATAACAGTGATACAGATGATGGTGCTGACGGCGATGCGGGTTAGGGGAAGGATTCACGATTAGGCAGGTAAGGTCCCATCTGTGCTGCAAATACATACTTGCAACACGTGCATGGCTCTCAGACACACCAACCCCAGCCAGGACAGGCTTTTGCAGAACTTTGCATGAGTAGGTTCTATTTTTAGCTGCTCACATTAAGCACCTGTGTCATGCCGGAATGGCTGGGATGATGTCTGCACTTAACAGATGAGGGAACCGAGGCCAGGAAGTTGGGTCACAGCTGCAAGATAGCTTTGCTAGTGCTACTTGGAGAAGCTAACCACTACCTCTTCCTACCCTCAGCGACAGGAAGAGGGGTTGTTCCAGACTATCGTCCWGGCTGTCCACCTGTTTCCTGCTTCTTAGGCATCTTGCCTTCTTCTTCACAGATTGTTCTAGATAATYTTTCCTCGGTGCTTTCAAAACTGTGGCACTGAACTCCCTGGGGGCGGGGTGACAAAATGAGGGTGGACTATTAGTGTCCTTTTCAGTCAAGCCCGATGCATGAAGACATCAGAACAGGCACTAGAGGCCACATACCTGGCACTAGCAGTGTGTGTGTGTGTGTGTGTCCCCTCTCTCCATCCCAGGGAGGTGTGTGAATCGCAGACTCCTCTGCAATGGGGACAATGACTGTGGAGACCAATCAGATGAAGCGAACTGTAGGAGGATTTATAAAAAATGTCAACAGGAAATGGAGCAGTACTGGGCAATTGGCAATCTGGCCAGCGGGTAAGTTGCTGCAGTCGTGCTGGGTTGATGGGAAGCCACAGTGGTAACTGGAATTCCAAAGGGTGGGTAAGGGGTGGGAAGGGACGGTTGCTTGCTCTCCTCTCTGCAATAGAAAGGAGGCAGTAGGAGAAGTAGGTGCCTCCATGTGTTCTCTGAGGTCGATTCCATATTGTTCCAGAAGCACATACCATGAGGAGACATGGGCCACAGGTGCATTGGCACCATTACTGTTCAAGGCCTGGGGTGAGCCTTATTCTTAACGCTCAGCATTTGTTGTGTCAGTGAGTTTCTAAACCCACCTCTTGAATCCTATAGACAAATTATGTCATAATTTGCATATGCATATATGCATAATAAGCATATATGGCTGCTTCTATGTACCTCATTCCCAGCATCCACAATRTTGAAAAGAGGGGACTTCTGAGCACTGTGTGAAGTATTGRGTTCCCAAGGTAGGTCTGTTGTTCACGCGTGTCCCAGCTTCTGGATTTGTGAACTCTCATCCACTCTTCTGAAAGGTCAAATGAGCGAGGTCAGAAATGGCCAAACAGGCCCGTTCAATCATCCCATTTTCCTTCCACATTCTGTAGCATCTAAGYCTGCAGATGGWTGAATGGGAGCATCTCTTTCTGCATGATATGAATCATTGTAAAGAATGSCATGGGGAAGGCATTTGTGAATAGAATCTACCTCCTCCCTAGATAACTGCCAGTCTTGACCTGTAACTTACCATTCTCTCTGATGAATGGTAGTGAGACTCTTCACTTGGATGGGAGCTCCTCTCAGGGGCTCTCTAGTAGCCAGCTATACCCACTTCCAGGATAGGAAAACTGAGGTCCTGAACACTTAAATGAGCTGGAAAGGAGCAGAGAAGACATTAGAAGACATTTAAAGTCAGTAATAGAGTTCAGCTAAGTGTGGAGGAGAGCTACTTGCCTYGGAAGGAGCAAGGCCCACTGGCAGAAGAACAAAGGACTGGAGACAGGACTGTGAAAATGTGTTGAAAGTTGTCTGAGATGAAAGAGCTGAGCTGGTGGCACTGGAGAAATGGCTCAGTGGTTAAGAACTCTTCCAAAAGACCTGGCATCAATTCCCAGCACCCACAAGGTGGTTCACAACTGTCTGAGGGGATTCGATGTCCTCTTCTGGCCTCTATGCACTGTTCCAGGCATGGCCATGGTACACAGATACACACGCAGGCAAAACACTCATGCATATAAAATAAAATGATAATACACAAGTTTTAAAAGGGAATGCTGAGTTGGTATGAACCAGATTCTCATGGCCTTTGCACGCAGAACCAGGAGTTTTGAGTTTCATCCTATGGGATCTGGTAACTTCCAACAGAGAGGACAGAACTCCAACTCCTAAGCCTCCCRCCTTGTGTGTACCTTTCTTCCAGGATAAATCTGTTCACGAACACTTTCGAGGGCCCAGTTCTCGATCACCAGTATTATGCTGGTGGGTGCTCCCCCCACTACATCCTGAACACCAAGTTTAGGAAGCCATACAACATCGAAGGCTACACCCCGCAGGTAAGGGACATCTAGGTAAGCTGCAGMGGCAATGAGGGGACCCCTGCCTGGGCACTCTGTAGCCTGAACRCAGTCCAGCTTTTACACAGTTCTTTTTCTTGGAGCCCTAGTGTCTTCTGGTACCAAGTGGGTGGACCCTAACACAAGACCTTGTGCTGATGGTAAGCTGCGTGCAGCAACAGAGCAGGTGCCGTAGTAGCAGTAATGTTAGCCTGATGGTATCATAGCTATGCCAAAGCCAGAGCTTAGGATTTGGTATCACACAAGTGTAGCTGGCTTGTCTGCTTGCTGCCTACGCAGTCCTAAATGCTCAGAACCTTTATTTTCCTATCTTTATGTGGAAAGGTATAGGCTTCCTCCCTGAACTCAGACAATCAGTGAGAGGATGTGGCTAAGTGACATCAGTACCTGCAGCCACAGAGAGTCCCCAGCTCGGGTGAGATATTGTTCTCATCACTACCATGCCCTCACCCACTAGGCCAGGCACTGATCTAAATATTTAAAGTTATAAAATGATGCACCCCTGGGGCTGAAGAGATGGCTCGATGATTTAAGAGCAGTTGCTGCTCTTGTAGGTAACCCGGGCTCAGTTCCCAGCACCCACAAACCCTAYATCAGGTGGTTCATAGCCATCTGTCTTTCCAGTTCCAGGGGATCTGAAATCTTCTGGCCTTCATGGTTACCTTCTTATATGGGAACACATATATACACGCACTCAGGTGCACACACACACCACATGCAAACATACATGCACACAAATAAGTCTTTAAAATAAATAAAATACTACGCACATATAAGTCTGTACTATGACTCAGATATACTCTCAGACACGGCAATAACAGAGTAGAGTGTAGAATATGCCATGTAGATACACTGCCAAAATTCTTGCCATCGAATGAAAAGACATTTTGCTTTAGGCCAGGATCCATTTTTCCTTCAGGTTCCTCATCTATATAACAAGGGGAAGTTGACTGAGAAATCCATGTAGATGGTGATTTCCATTACCAAAGATACATAGCTCTGGAGGTTGGACAGCTGTCTTTCTCCTCATCCCCCTTTTCTGGTCCTTTCTGCAACAGTTACTTGCCATCAGGGGGAAGAAATAGCCTAGGACTAAACAACCCTTCCATCGAGGTGTTCAGTCCACCCTCCCAACGTCTCTGCTTTCCAAAGAACCATCACAGGAACCAGATCCCTGCACAGACATCACAGGCAGCTTTCTCTCTCCTTAGGCAGCATTTACTGAAGGCTCTGACAGGCTCCTGTGTCCTGGTCCTCAGGAAAGGAGAGGGACAACTACCATCTCCATTTTATACATGGGGAAACTGAGGCCTAGAGAAATCAGGTGTCCCAAGTCATCCACCCAGAAGAAAGCAGTACCACTGGGACAGAAGCCTACTCAGGCCATGTCTCTGCTGCTCCCATCCTATGCTGCAGRACTTTAAAGAAATTGCAAGTACCCAGATGTYCATGGGAGTGGAARTAAGGATACTAGTCACTCCGGGTCCATCTCGGTATCTGGCAGTTCACCTTTGCAAGGACAGTGAGCACTAATGACTTAGCATCTAGCTCTGCTAAGTTCCCTAAGGCAAGGGTGCAAAGTAGTCTCCTTCAGTCTTCACTCCCCTGCCGCTTCCTTGTCCCATCTCCTGTGCACCACACCTTCTTGGTTTGTGACTCCTCGTTCTGATTTGCTCTTTCCATTCTAACTGCCTTCCTGTCCCAGAATGACCACTCCATTCCTTCCTCTCTTGGCAGACATTAGCAGTGTGCTACAGTCCAGAACCAGAGATATCCCAGGGCCAGAATGTTCTCTTGCCACACGCTCCAGACCCCCAAGTCTTCCATCTTCTGCTCCACCTACACCAGCATCCAGGCACTCGCTGACACACTCCCACTTTGCTTCAAACTTCAGTTCAGGGCCAATCCACAGCCCTAGGCATCCCCATGCCCTGCTTCCCTGCCAACTAGAACCCAAGTGAAATCCAGCCTCTGAACGTGAAACAAAGTATTGAATGTCTGTCTGTCTTGCTGAAGCAGGGRTCCTGAAGAKCTACGCTGTCCCTGATAATTTTCGTGTTTTCAGAGTCACTGGCTCAGCTCYACCATACAGTAAGAACACAGTGACTGTCTGATGAGGAAGAGTTGAACCAAAACATATTAAAAGCACACTTTTTTCTTTCTATAGACCCAAGGCAAATATGAATTCGTACTTACAGAATATGAATCATATTCGGATTTTGAACATAATGTGACAGAAAAAGCAACCAGCAAGTCTAGTTTCAAGTTTGGTTTTAAAATAGAGAAGATTATTGAGTTTGGAATTAAAAAAGAAAGCAACGAAGGCAGACATTATATTAGCAGAACCAAACGATTCTCCCACACTGTAAGTACCTGTTTAATGCTTTTACTTATTCATTTGTAAATTTTATTTAATCTTCGATAGTTTCATAAACATATTCCATTCCCCTTCCCCAACTCCTCCCAGATCCTCCTAACTCCCACCCACCCAACTTAAAGTTTTCTGTTGCTCTTGAAAAAAATCAGTGTATTGCTTTAAAATGTATGTGTATTATTTCATGCTCATAGCTGTGTCKGTATTCCACATTCCACCTGGTCCAAGCAAACAATTAAAGACTTCATAAGTCACATCTTAGTTTCACATTGACTTACCCATGTAGTGGAATTTCCTTGTTTTTTGATAAGCCCTTTCCTTTGGTTTACAATAAACTTAATAAGCAGACTTGCCCA
>BDUI01024755.1:16427-29126 GCA_002335545.1 Apodemus speciosus | reverse complement strand
ACAGCCAAAGGCGTGCCTCCGCTAGCCTCCGAGCCGGCTCTCAGTCCAGTCAAGTTGACTCAAGATCGACCTTCCCAAGAGGTTTGCAGAAGATAACTGTATTTAAGCATGAGGGTTGCCTGTTCCAGGAAAGGAAGAGGGAAGAGGAAGAGGGAAAAGCTGGGGGTGGGGGGGGACGCAAGACACAGAAACCAGAAGGAGGGCGAGTCTGGGAGGTAAGAGAGAGAATGCATGTGCAGAAGCCAGAGGTGGGTAAGTTTCTAATAGTCCCTGACAGCACACAAGGAGGAGACTGAACAGAGGACCGAGATTCACTTCTTATAATTGTGTGAGTGCACAAGAAAGAGGCAGAGGGGACTCYACACTTGTGCTGATCAAAACTAGCGAAGTTGTAAGCACAGAAGAGAATCAGCAGGCACAAGGAGCAGTGCAGAAGACAGAAGCATAGAAGCCCTGGGGTGGGCCTTGGAAACAAGGGGCAGGTTCTCTTTCAAACAAATAGAAAGACTGGTCCTTGTGAATCCAGGCGGAGCGTGTGCTGAAGCAGAGACTGCTCATCCAGGCTCACCGGCATAAACTAGGTTGAGCACTGGATTATCAGCATGTCAGGGCCTCAGACACTACAAAGTCTAGGTGGCTGACCCCAGGTGCATGAGTTATTTCCAAGGCATTAAGAACTTCACCGAGAGACGAACGGTGGTTTCCACCTCAACATCAAGAACAAGGGGAAGATGCACCAACCTTCTGGAAGAATCAGACCAGCCGTGAGTCGAAGCCAGCAAGTCCCTTTTAATAGGGCCAGTCTGCTCTTCCAGCCAGACCTGGTTAACCCTTAGCTCCCTGGGCAAAAAAAGGAAAAGAAATCCTCCTGAGATATGACAATGGTTTCAAAATAGGATAGGTCTCAGCGTGGATACTGCTTGCCCTACTTTCTCACTGTGTGGAATTCAGAATGTTGGTTAGGTTTCCCAGAATCCTTTCTTACAAGCAAGATCGACTTGGCTGAAGATGCAGCTGAGTAGAGAACTTCCTGGCACTTGTAAGGCCCTGGGTTCAATCCTCTGCACAGCAGGGGGAAAGCCTTACACATTAGAACTGTGCACTCTTCTTAGATGTTTGTGGACAAACTGAGCTATAGTTTGAAAGGAGCTCCTGGAAACRCRTCGGTAAGCCCTTTCTCCCCCTCCCCCACTCCCCCTTACCCCCAGAATAATGAGTAGAGACWGGAAGAAAAATTGCTTCCTTGTATTTGACCTCCAGCCTGTTTTATCAGCCTGTGATCTTGGGCAATTCAGCTTGGAGCCTGAGCTCCCTCATCGGTAGAATGATGACATCTGTAGATGACAGCATCGACCTCATAAAAATTGTGAAAGTCAAAGGATGACGCRGTGGGAGACACCTGGGGCAGAGTCGGCTACAGCAGCCTCGCTTCTCGGGAAGATTGCTGCTYTTGAGTTCTTRCCTGGTACCTTGGCCACCTGAACATTTTTTTTAATGTTTTATTGATTCTTTGTGGGTTGCATATCACACCTCCCAGTCCCACTCATCTCCCCGGCCCCTCATATCTGCCCTCCGCCCTTGCAGCTCCCCCCCCATAAAAACTATAACACACAAACAAGCAACAACAACACAAAGCATAGAAGAGATCTCATCGTGGAAGCTGCAGTGTGTCACAGTGTGTCACCRTGTGTGTTCCTCTGCCCACACATCTTCACTTGCAAATGTTCATTGCAGTGAGTCATTGGCCTSGTTCAAGGTCTCTGGTTTCTGTGACACCGTCAGTATTGGATCCTCGGGGCTCCTCCTTGTTACCCTGTGGTTGCCCTGCAGCTTCGGAGGATGTAGATTTTGAGATGGGTCATCACAAAGCCCTGAATCGGCTTGGGTGGGAGCTAAGCTAGGCAGCCCACTGCAAGCGGGGGAGGGGAGGCATTACCCCCACACCATCTCACAGGCACATCGCCTCTGAGCCTGTGCCACCTCATGGCAGATGAGTGGTGAGATCAGCTCTCCCACACTCACACCCTCAGGGCCAGTTCAACCACACCCTTATCATCAGGGCCAGCTCTACTGTGCTGCCCAGGAAGGGTGCAGAGCCTGTTCTCCTGAGTGCTGCCAGCACGAGAGATGGAGCTAGCTCTCCAGAGCACTGCATCCAGTGAGAGGCAGGACCAGTTATGCACACACACACCCGCCCCCAGACACCCACATGGTCCCCAGCAGCTGCCTGGACCAGGGACATCACCCATGTTCTCTAGTGTAATATGAGTCACGGACATTGACACCGACCCCTGCCACTGCGTAGCCAACAGATTCAGACATGGTCCTTAGTGGCAGCTCYGGCTGGGACYGCCCCATGGGCTGGCTACTCCTCTCCACTTTCAAATCTCAAATTCTGCATMTTCATGGTGCTGTTCCACCTCTCTTTCCCATCTGCCCACCACACACTGGCATATTGTGGAGGCTCCCACTGCAGACTGGTCATGGGGCTGCTGGATTGCTGGGTGACATCCTTCATCTATACACTATGAGCGGGYAAGCAGGTGTCTATGGCCCGCCTGTGCTGTGAACTGGAGGGCAGTCTTGGKTGGCATGGCAGTCTGTCAGTCTCTCTTCCTCCTTCCACACTGTGCTGCATGGATTAAATTTGATTTGATTATTTTGAGTCCTAGGTATAAGCCAGCTTTGGCTACCAAGCCAGGCATCTAGCTAGGATGAACAAGGGACTGCCATCTGCTCTGCCCCTAAGAGGTGTCTCTTTGCCCATTGCCAGGGAGCCGGAACTTCTTTCTGTGGGGTGAAACCCTGTGTTTCGAGGCACCACGTGATATGGTGAAGGTCACAAGTTGTGCTTCCCACGGGAGGAAGTCTTTGGGCTTTCCTGGAGAACCTATCTGTTGGAYTCGACCCAGACATTTATTAGTCCTCAGGCTACAATCATAAGGTGGGCCCCACAGCTGAAAGTACATTATGTCCTGGGGGTGGATGTTTCCAAGATCTCGAGTTTTGCTTGAATTTCATAAAAGCAATGTAATGTGTCTACCAGTAGAGTCAGAGCTCATCCTGTAATCAAATACAGCAATATTTCTGCAGATGAAATAGCCAGAATAGTTCAGAGAAACAATGATTAGGAAGTGTCACTCTTAGTTCAGGTCTAGTTTTAGTGCCAAGTGGCCGAGACCAAGCTTGAGAAAGGTCTTCATCTGTGATACTCTCTGGGCTCCMGGAGTAAGACATAGGTGCCTGCGAGGGACATACACATTTCACCCCATGAGAAAACCCCGGGGATTAGTGAGATCAATCTGGTAAGGATTCCACCACCCACAAACCAGAGCTGGAAGCTGGCCTCGGAGAGTCAACTTTGTAATCTCTTCWTTGCACTGCCTTCCAAGGCCGGATGAGACCAAAAATCACAATGTAGCCACTAAGAAGCCAGGGTGCTTTCTGCCTCCATTCCCCAGTGCCGGGGTGACAGGAACGCGGGGTCAGTGCCTGGATTTACCTGGGTGCGGGGAGGCCAAACACAAACTGCGAGTGTGGGAGAGCAAGTGTGGTACCAGCGGGCAGACGGAGAGCTGAGGAGACAGCAGCATGGTGAGGTCCGAGAGGCTGGCATCGTTCAAGATCTTTCCAGCACACTGAAAAGTCAGCTCAACCCTCGCTTCTTACCTCCATATCCTTCCATCTCCGAAAAGGAATGACACGTGAAAAAGACAGAGGCTAGTAAAACACATGCTTAGAATTTATCAAATATTGTTGTCATACCGGCTTCAGACATATCTACTTATTCGTCTATTTACTTATTGAGACAGGGTCTCACTACATAGCCCYMCCTGGCTAGCCTGGAACTCACTACGTAAACCAGGCTGGCAGTAAAACTCACAGAGATCCACCTGCCTTTGTTTCCCCTGTGCTGGGATTAAAGGAATGTACGACAATGCTGGGCATTGATTTCCAACTGTTACATTAGGAAACAAAATTGTTGCTAGTTATGTGCCTCTTGGGCACCTCTGATGTCGCCTTTTACCTCTTCACAAGCTGCTGCTTTTCCTTCTTAGGCTTCTATTTCCATCCACACATCAATAAACAATCATTATCATACCCCGCCCCCGCTGTCTTTCTTCATGCATCCAGGGTCACGGTTCCACTTCCCACACTGGGCAGTGCACAGCTACTGAGGGCTGGTCCCCAGACCCTCGTGAGTGGCTCCCCCAGGCCATGCAGCCTTGCACGCCACACTCTGCTCAGAGATGCATCCCTCTGCACAGCCTTGATCATGTGACCATTCTTGACCATGTGACCACGCTCTATTTCATCGGATCTGTTTCCCAAGAAGGAGACAATTAGCTACCGCCAACAGCATCAGCGGATCCCCTTCCCCACACAGGTCTTGTGTACATGTTTCTCTGTATTCTGAGTTGACTCGTAAGTAATCATCTTACTGGTTGTAATAAGGAAAGGACACTCAGTAAAACTTAAAATATTTATTAGTATGAATCATACCAATGGGTTAAAATCAAAAGCGATTGATACAAATGAGCACCAACCGAAACGTTTTAGCATAGAACGGAGTACAAGATGCGAGGGCCCTAGGTGTGTCTGTACAGGGGTCTTCTAGGTGCAAAACCTGGGTCCAGCCCAAGTGGAAACCCTTTACAAAAACACCGGAAAGGGCGACAGTCTGTGTGATGGCATGACTGCTAAGTCACTGCATGTCACGACAATGGCGAAAGGCGTGATCCTGTGTGAGCACAGCCAGATCCCTCGGCTGACTGCTGGCTCCCTGCTCTGCCCAGAACGCTGTGAAGCAGCAAGAAGCCTACACGGGCCAGAGTCCATGTTGTCAGAGGCAACATCTCCATCCTCCAAACCTCCCTCAGGAAAGGGTGGGATCCCCAGTAGGRCACAGCCCTTGTTGTTGGCTAGAATGCAGGTTAGTCTGTAAGATGACAGCATATCCAGTACCCTAATTAATATACCACTTTTAATGAAAAAATGGTGAGTCGATTCTGTACCTGTGTAAGACATTTGCACTGTACTTAGGGACATCTACTGAGAAAGAATCSCTTTGAAGATCTGTGCTTCACTTATGGACACAAAGTCACGAGCCAAACACAGCCACTCTGAAGTGGATTACATGTAGGTGTAGCTGACATAAAAATCATATTTACACATATACAAACCTACCACCTGTGAGAGATAAGAAAATGGGGGTTGGGAAGGGAGTTTGGGGAATAACAGTAAGGACACTACATCCTGTGTCTGGAGCAATTGTCATTTCTAGGTCTTTGTTGAGGGTCATTTGTTAAAACATCCCAAAAGGGGATGAAGCCAAGGGGAAAGAAGCATCAAAGGCCTTAGCACCTGTCTACAGAGAAGGCCCAAAACGGTGTGAATATTTGTCCCAACATCCCGTCTATCTTTGCTCAGGCTGGTGGCATGTGTGCATACTCACCTCCTGCATGGCTTTGACATCAACGGCAATGCAACCTGGGTAAAGCAAGGTATCACACCCTCACACACGTCTCAGATCCACCCAGGGCGGCTCACTGACAAGGTGAAGCCCAGACAGTTCATGCCAAACCCAACCACTGCAAACCCAATCCAAAGCAGGGGCATCCTYTCCTGGGAATGGTTGGGAATCTAGATAGACAGCCAGCCAGGTAGATACGGGCTCCCATCAAAAGGTTCCCCCCAAATGGGGAAAGGTTCAAAGCCAAGCCTGGTACTAGCTGGAGAGGCCACCTCGACCTCAACTCAATTGTTCTTTGTTTGTTTGACCTGTAGTGAGTGGGTGGTTGCCTTTGTCGGCACATGGAATCCTGTCAGCTCGTGTTGCTGGAGCCGCAGGATGGGTACTGACGGTCTCGAGAAGGCCATGGCACAACACGCAGATGCCGYTTGCTAACAGTGTTTGAGACTCCTGCTATGGGGCATCTAGGGACACTCTGGAATCAAGACAAGTATTTGCTATCCCCTGTATTCTAGGATTAGCTTCCGGGTTGGGAGACACAGGAAGACCCCGTTGAAGCCCACACCCCGGAGTTGACAAGCACCATCGATAACTGGAACTTGGCACTGACTGACCTTGACAGCCTTTCTCTCCAAAGCTGGCACAATTTAAGGGACTTCTGATTTTATACTTCTAGGGGTCCAGAATTTTGGGGTGGTAACGTTCCTCTGCCTGGCTTGCTGCATTCTATGATTAGCCACTATGAATAGAAATCTGCCCTACAATTTAGGCTTGAACATCCCTAGATGACACCATGACTTTGTCTCTGAATGCTCTGTGAAGTAATCATCCCCAAGAGGAGAAACTCATTGCAATGGGGGGGGGGGGATACATGTTGGGGGTACCCCGAATGCCGTTTATATCTTCCATCCACCACTGCTTACATACCAACTACTTAGCTCTTTTAATCACCCCCTCCACCCCAAAATTACATGCAACATTCTAGTCTGATTTGGTTGGTTTACGGATGACCATACCTTAGAAAAATGTTCATCAGATAAATGGAAGGAGACAGGGATGGTGCTTTCTAATCCAACTTTCGTCTCTCTTACAGGAGATCACTTCTCAATTTGAGCAATGGTCCAGCTGCGCATCTCTGATTTCCCTCAGAAAACTAATAAAGGCTTACTTCCAAAGCCAGCTAAGAGCTAACCTACTATACTGCCTTTGCCTTTTGGTGAACTGGCCAGAAAGGAAGGTCCTGGCTCTGGAGACATTACTGAAATCTGAGTAGGTGACACAGGAAATCAGCGAAGAACAGCACTCTGAGGTTTGTGAACAAATGTAAAACTTTTCTAATACTTCTTTAACAAAAACAGCAACTATAGCTATTCCCTAGCAAGTCCAAGCCTTGCCGTGTGCATTTCATAAACCGCAGGCCATGTCGCGGTGGCATGGTGAGTTTTCTATAATTTCTTTTCAGGAGACTTCCCCGTTCAACACCAGGCAGGCATCCCAGGGTACAAAGCTGCTCACTCTCCAGCAGGCAGAGTCAGCCCCGTGGATGGGGTCCCTTCTGTGTGCACTGGACACTGCACGGGGCGCTGGCTCCTTCCTTCTTGCTCCGTATGCCACGCCCTGGGCTCAGCAGCACCGCCGGCCAGCTTGCAAGCTCTGGTTCCCAAGTTTGATCCCTCCACTGTCTCCNCTTTGAAGATCTGTGCTTCACTTATGGACACAAAGTCACGAGCCAAACACAGCCACTCTGAAGTGGATTACATGTAGGTGTAGCTGACATAAAAATCATATTTACACATATACAAACCTACCACCTGTGAGAGATAAGAAAATGGGGGTTGGGAAGGGAGTTTGGGGAATAACAGTAAGGACACTACATCCTGTGTCTGGAGCAATTGTCATTTCTAGGTCTTTGTTGAGGGTCATTTGTTAAAACATCCCAAAAGGGGATGAAGCCAAGGGGAAAGAAGCATCAAAGGCCTTAGCACCTGTCTACAGAGAAGGCCCAAAACGGTGTGAATATTTGTCCCAACATCCCGTCTATCTTTGCTCAGGCTGGTGGCATGTGTGCATACTCACCTCCTGCATGGCTTTGACATCAACGGCAATGCAACCTGGGTAAAGCAAGGTATCACACCCTCACACACGTCTCAGATCCACCCAGGGCGGCTCACTGACAAGGTGAAGCCCAGACAGTTCATGCCAAACCCAACCACTGCAAACCCAATCCAAAGCAGGGGCATCCTYTCCTGGGAATGGTTGGGAATCTAGATAGACAGCCAGCCAGGTAGATACGGGCTCCCATCAAAAGGTTCCCCCCAAATGGGGAAAGGTTCAAAGCCAAGCCTGGTACTAGCTGGAGAGGCCACCTCGACCTCAACTCAATTGTTCTTTGTTTGTTTGACCTGTAGTGAGTGGGTGGTTGCCTTTGTCGGCACATGGAATCCTGTCAGCTCGTGTTGCTGGAGCCGCAGGATGGGTACTGACGGTCTCGAGAAGGCCATGGCACAACACGCAGATGCCGYTTGCTAACAGTGTTTGAGACTCCTGCTATGGGGCATCTAGGGACACTCTGGAATCAAGACAAGTATTTGCTATCCCCTGTATTCTAGGATTAGCTTCCGGGTTGGGAGACACAGGAAGACCCCGTTGAAGCCCACACCCCGGAGTTGACAAGCACCATCGATAACTGGAACTTGGCACTGACTGACCTTGACAGCCTTTCTCTCCAAAGCTGGCACAATTTAAGGGACTTCTGATTTTATACTTCTAGGGGTCCAGAATTTTGGGGTGGTAACGTTCCTCTGCCTGGCTTGCTGCATTCTATGATTAGCCACTATGAATAGAAATCTGCCCTACAATTTAGGCTTGAACATCCCTAGATGACACCATGACTTTGTCTCTGAATGCTCTGTGAAGTAATCATCCCCAAGAGGAGAAACTCATTGCAATGGGGGGGGGGGGATACATGTTGGGGGTACCCCGAATGCCGTTTATATCTTCCATCCACCACTGCTTACATACCAACTACTTAGCTCTTTTAATCACCCCCTCCACCCCAAAATTACATGCAACATTCTAGTCTGATTTGGTTGGTTTACGGATGACCATACCTTAGAAAAATGTTCATCAGATAAATGGAAGGAGACAGGGATGGTGCTTTCTAATCCAACTTTCGTCTCTCTTACAGGAGATCACTTCTCAATTTGAGCAATGGTCCAGCTGCGCATCTCTGATTTCCCTCAGAAAACTAATAAAGGCTTACTTCCAAAGCCAGCTAAGAGCTAACCTACTATACTGCCTTTGCCTTTTGGTGAACTGGCCAGAAAGGAAGGTCCTGGCTCTGGAGACATTACTGAAATCTGAGTAGGTGACACAGGAAATCAGCGAAGAACAGCACTCTGAGGTTTGTGAACAAATGTAAAACTTTTCTAATACTTCTTTAACAAAAACAGCAACTATAGCTATTCCCTAGCAAGTCCAAGCCTTGCCGTGTGCATTTCATAAACCGCAGGCCATGTCGCGGTGGCATGGTGAGTTTTCTATAATTTCTTTTCAGGAGACTTCCCCGTTCAACACCAGGCAGGCRTCCCAGGGTACAAAGCTGCTCACTCTCCAGCAGGCAGAGTCAGCCCCGTGGATGGGGTCCCTTCTGTGTGCACTGGACACTGCACGGGGCGCTGGCTCCTTCCTTCTTGCTCCGTATGCCACGCCCTGGGCTCAGCAGCACCGCCGGCCAGCTTGCAAGCTCTGGTTCCCAAGTTTGATCCCTCCACTGTCTCCRTTTTCATGGGGGTCCAAGGGTGGGATCTGCCGACCTGCCGGGGGGAAGGAGGCCAAGATTGAAGTTCTCTTATTTTGAACAGCCAGCCTGTTCTGGAACAAAACATWGTAGCACTTGGGGGAGGGGCTAACTCCTTYCATATTTCCGTCATGATCCCCTCTCTTTTCCCTCCCTTCCTCCAGCCTTCCTTTCCCCCTGTTCTCTCTTCTCTCCTTCTTTTCTTCCCAATTCTTCTGCATGAAGTCAAATTCATGTTTCAAAGGTTGAGGGAAATTACCAGCAACTTCCCGACCACGCCCACGCCCCAGGAAGAGGAAAAGGCACAGCGGGCGCTCAAGTTAGCTACCCTCCCTCTGTCCCTCGGGACCCTCGGCCTTTCCATGGAGCCGCTCCGCCCTGCAGGACTGGACTTTAGCAGTAAGAGTGCGCTCTTGCCCATCTTCTCCGCGCGCGCGCGTAGAGCTACCACAGCACATGCAGCCTACCAGTCCTACTCTGTGAGGCCCTGGCTCATCAGCTACAAGGCCTTAGGTCATACTTCACAGGAGACAGTACCTTACGGTCATGGACAGGCAACCTTATTTTATTTGTTGAATTCTAACTTTTGTAAATAAGCACAAATAAAAGTTAAAAAGACAAAGAGAAGGAGGGAATAGCAACAGCTAAAGGTCTGGCTTCGTTCGAATGGACCGTACTGGTCACAGGCCTCGGGGTTGGACTGGGAACCGCTGGCTTGTGTGTGTGAGGCGGGAGGAATGCGTGGCGTGCGACCTTCATCTCAGCAGAGCTGTATTTCTAAAAGACAGGGACGTGGGGATGCATGCTTAGACAGCCTCGCCGCCACCAGAGATTCAGCACGGACCCCTCCTAGCAAGGCTGGGAATGGCTACCATCACCACCATTTTCTGTGACTTTGCTGAAGGCCGGGCCAAAACTAAACAGTGGTTCTTATTATAACCCACATCTGGGTTCTCCAGTGGATCCTCGACCCTATGTCCCGCTCATGGTGTCTTTTCCTTTCCCTCTCTCTTCTGCTTTTCTATTTATTCTGAAAAGGGGCATGGAACATTAGCTCTAAAGTGGAAGATTCAAACAAACAAACAAACAAAAACATCAACAACTGACTAGAGGGGAAATCATTTCCAAAATGTCTTGCTGTTTCGTTTTTTAAGGCAAATGTATGCTACCTGCTTGGGCCAAGTGCAGAGTCCAAGACCTGGAGGCCGAAGGCCTTCGGCAGAAGAGGCCAGATTCTGCGGTCTCGGGCTTCAGGGCGCTGTGCAGAGTGGGTGACGCAGATGCTCCGCAAAGCTCYRGCGCACAGATAAGYGATTGCCTCTGGCWTGTGACTCAAGGTGAACGGAAGCAGTGAGCATCTAACAGACTGAAAGGAGAGTTCCAGCAGTTTCTACAGCCTCTCGGGCTATCTCGCATAGCCTGCAAGCTATGCAAAGGTGTAGAGGCTGGTCCCAAGACAAAGCCCCGAGGATCTACTCCAGTCACACTCACCCAACAAAGTGYTGCCTTGTCCTCAGGCCATCCCTGTCTACAGAGACCCAACAGCGTCAGGCTACAGACTCACGTAGATAAACATTATTTTATAAGGGCTTTACTTTTTGCGCCTGATTTTTTTTGGATAAGACTATAATTCTGACTGGTACAGTATGGCTGACTTAAAAGATAAGAATTGTTTACTCGTAGGTATGGGACCTTACAATTTTAGCATCGGTGACAATGACACATGTCCCTCATCATTCACTTTGGCGCTGCCTCATGAGAACACCACTAGCTAACCTTCACTCGCCCTTCAGCCTCCTTTACGTGCCTTTCAGAATTCAGTGTTAATTGCCCCAAAGATAGATGAAGTATGTCATGGTGATATTTATTAAAGTGAAGAAGAGATAGCAGAAACCTAGAAACAAAGCAYACCCCATGAGCACACCAGAAGTGCAGGGTGTCCATCTGTCCATGCCCCCATGCTTCCTCCATCGTGCCTGCTCCTTCTTACTTTCCCCCCAAGTACATGACAGGTTTCCACGCTATATGCAAACAACCTCCTCTCCTAGGTTGCCAACCCTTGGCAAGGTTTTCAAACCAGCTGTCAAACCTGGCTTCTTAGACCTACCAGATGCTTTTGCGATTCAATATCTCTGAAGCCTTGTTTATGAGAATAAGATACAATGTTCCTCCTGCTGTAGGCACGGAGCTCTGAAGCCTTGCTTATGAGAATAAGATACAATGTTCCCCCTGCTGAAGGCTCAGAGCTGCTACAAGCACCCACTGAAGTGCCCTGCTTCCTGTGCCCAGGGACAAAGAATCGCACCAAGGACACACCATCAGCAAGAGAAGCAGAGAGCGTTCATTAAGAGAGAGAGGCTCCTGGGAATAGGAGTGGGCTGGTGAGCTTGGACAAAGTGTGCACGGAGAAGTATTGGGCCACTGGTCCCAGAATCCTTCAGAATCAGGGCACCGGCTTCTCTCCCGCATGCTACTTTGCTCTAGGTGGGGAAGGGCTTCCAGTCTTTTTAACTTCTTTGTTGAGTAGATTCTCTCCCATGCCACACCTCCTTAATCTCCTAAGATATGTTCCAAGACCAGGCCCTASGCAGACAGCGGAGAGTACCAAATGCTTGGATAGCATACTTCTCCCTATACTTATCTACCTATGATAAGGCTTCACTTGTAAATTAGATCTATTAAGAGYTCTATAATAGTAACYAATCATAAATTAGAACAATGATAACAGAAGGTTGTACTGAGAGGTGTTAGGACATGAGCTGTTTTTATTTCTGAGATTTCCACTTAGCATTTTGAGGCKGCGGTTGCCACTGACACCCTGCATGTGGAGAACTGCTGTTATTTCTCAGAGGCAGAATGAATGCAGATCCTTCGGACTTCATTTCTATCTTTGGGGAGAAGCCATTTTGAGATGTGAGAGTCGGTTACCCAGTTAAGTATGCCTGGACCAGTTATGCAAACTCCCTGAGCCATTCTTCCTTCCATCATAGAGCATATGAGAAAGTAAACTTTAGGACTCCCACAAAGTACATGCAGCATTAATAATGTGTAAGGGACTCAGGACAATAATGGGATTCCTGGCAGCCACAGGCACTGGCCAGGGCTCAGTGGTCTTTGCACAGGAAGAAAAGCCCAGTGTTCGTGGCCAGGAGGCATGGTTGAGACTCGAGGTTCAGTTAGGAGAAGGGAATCCTGTTTGTCTGGGGACTGCTCAGCTTGGGAACATCACATACCTCCAGCGTCAAACAGTGTGAAGAAATGAAGGGCACCCACTTTAAAGCGGGACAGAGGAGAGCTGACGTCCAATGAGCGCCCTTCAAGAGCTAAGCAAACACTGCAGTGGAAACGCCTAGCTCCTGCACTGTACTCCAAGGCATCCAGAACTTGTTGGGTAACTGTTCTCAAACAAAAGGCTGGTTCTGGAAAG
>BDUI01024751.1:24531-35887 GCA_002335545.1 Apodemus speciosus | reverse complement strand
CCGTACTGACAAGATGCAAGGTGGCTGCATGGGCCATGGTCCTGGGCCCAGAGAGCACAGACCCTGAGCTAGTTGGTGTCTCTGCAGGTCGGCGACTACCTGCAGCTCTGACCTGAGGCAAGATGGCGGCCTCTGCTGCTTGCCAGAGAGGCTGGCTCCTAGAGACCACCACCGGGCTCCCTTTGCTCTGGGTGCAGGCAATAGCCCGACAGGGCAGCTGCCATCTGTCCTGGCCTCTGTCCCCGTACCTGGTCTCTGCTGTTAGTAGACTGTGGTACCCTGAGGGAGGGTGGCTGTCCTGCCTTGTATCCCAACACAGGCTGCACAGATCTCTGGGTGAGCTGGCAGCCATGCAGGTAAGCTCAGTGACAACCTGTCATTCCAACCTGATGCAAGGTGGCTGCCTGGGCCACGGTCCTGGGCCCAGAGCGCACAGACCCCAAGTGTGTTGGTGTCTGTGCGGGTCAGCAACAGCCTGCAGCTCTGTCCTGAGGCAAGATGGCTCTCCTGAGTTTTTGATCTAGCCATTCTGACTGGTGTGATGTGAAATCTTAAGGTTGTTTTGAATAGTATTTCCCTGATGACTAAGGATATTGAACATTTTGTTGGGCACATTTCAGTCATTCTATATTCCTCAGCTGTAAATTGTTTCCTTAAGTCTGTAAACCATTTGAATAGGGTTAATTTGTTGTCTGGAGTCTAACATCTTGAGTTCTTTCTACATATTAGTTATTACCCATGGTCAGATGTAGGGTTGGTAATGATGTTTCCCAATTAGTTAATTGCCATTTTGATCTAACTCTCTCTCTCCTTTGCATGCTCTCTCTCTCTCCCTCTCCCTCTCCCTCTCACTTCCCATCTCCCTATCCTCCCTCCCTCCTTCTCTGTCTTTGCCTCTCAATCTGTATGTCAACACACACACACATACATATATATGTATTTATATATAAATCATCATCTCACATGTGCTTTTATGAAAATCTATTTTTAATAGAAAAGCCTATGAAGTAACTAATGCTAAAAACTTTGATTTTTAAAGCCTAAAGACTGAAGGACATGAAAATCACTTGTCATTTGTAAGTTAGGGCATGAACCTTTGAATCTTCAAACCACAATGACCTCTCACTCTGACTATTGAAGAATCCTCAGACTTAAGTGKTTGGCTTACCACTGTGGTCCTCAGTTTGGTATTTAGTGCCTGGAAGGAAAGTGATATTTGCCCATCAATTGATTGGTTCTCGATTCCAGGCTCCACTGTAAAGATAATTATAAAATAACCTATTTGATTCTTATGATAGTCTAATGGAATTGGGAATTGTGGTTCAGAGACTGAAGGAAAATAGGAGCTTAGGGGAATCTCCAGAATGTACCAGTGACCTTGGCGATGAGATTCTCTCAGGTCTCACATGTAAAAACCTTAGCTGAAATGCCTGTCAATAGGGAGAAAGAACTTGTAAAGCCCAACACCAGCAGCAAGAAAGATAGGGCAAAACTAAAGGGGGTGATCCCGCAATCAAAACTCTGACCTATAATTATTCCTGCCTTTAATTATTCCTGTCTGAAAGAACTGCAGGGAAGGAAATGAAGAGAAGCCTTAGGAAGAGAAAGTCCAGGGACAGGCCCAAATTGGGATCTAGCTCAAGGGAGGCCCTATGATCTGACACTATTACTGAGGCTAAGGAATATTCCACATAAGGGACTTATCACAGATTCCCTCAGAAGGATCCAACAAGCAGTCCAAAGGGTCAGATACAGATATTTGCACCCAATTAATGAACAGGAACATCTGACCCCTGTTCTTGAATTAGGGAAAGCTGAAAGCAGCTAAGGGGGAGAACCTGTAGGAGGACCAGTATTCTCAATTAATCTGGACCTCTAAGATCTCTCAAACACTGGTCCACCAAATGGGCTGCATATACCTGGTAATGTGGGACCCCAATATGGGGGCCTCATATTAGCTGGTAAGCTGATATGAGATCCCCAACTCACACACAATAGAGAACTTCCATGTTCATTCAGAGATGATGCACCTAACCCCCAAGAAATTGGAGACCTCAGATAGTTTAGTTGTTTGGTAGAGTTCGGAATGAAGACATCAGTGTGGAGACAGCAGCATGGGGAGAAAGTGTAGTATAGGAGGTGGAAAAGTCTGAGAGTGGACAAGGTTGGAGGGACAATATATGGAGTATGAAAATAAATAAATAAATAAATAAATAAATAAATAAATAAATAAATATTTTAAAAAATCATTAGAATGCTACAGAAAAGAATTGAGCTGATATAGGAAATTAGTGTGATAAATTTTCAAGTCTTTGGACTCACTAGTTCCATAAATCTGACTCGATTTGGAGCCCCAGGCATGATATCAATCCTGTTGAGAAAAAACATTTCTAATGTTAAAATATTTCACATGACATTTAGCAAAATACCAATGTTTGAGTTAGCCCTTGGTTTTCTCTCAGTGTTGAGGAGTACCTTTGCAATGATATCTTACAGGGATGTCTCAGAATTCAATCAATTACAGCAGAATATGACATGTAAGCCTCTACCATGAAATTGAATTTCTATGGTACATAAAATAGTAGGTACATCGAAATGTTAGAGAAGCAATTGACAATTATACATACTTGCAACAACTATGAAGTATGATAATAACCAATACAACATGGTATCAGAATATATACAATAAGTGATACTTGTCAGGAGCATCCAAGAAGTTCTTGATTACACTTAATTTTATTTTCTTTACCTCACGATTGAAAATAGTTTGGGTTTGTTTTGGTTTCTCTGAAAAAAAAAATGTTATTCAGCCGAACCTTCAAAAATTCAACCATTTATGCCACCTTATTTTCTCTATGGTTATCTTATGCTGGTTCCTTGACCTGACCAAGTCACATATTTTCACTCTGACACATTCATTTTCCTAATATAACATAAAACAAATGTAATTCAAATGCTCTCTTTTATGTTACTTATCTAAATTCCTCAGATAAAATCTTAAATTTAACCATTAATTACCACTCCATTCATTCACCAAGAAAGCCCTTGACAGTTGGGTCTTCATAGACTAGTTATAGTTCAAGGTTGCTCACAGGGGTCACAATATGCCAGTCCCCACCTCTTCCAGGCACCAAGATAATAACAGGGACTTAAACAGCACCCCATTTCCTCAGGCTGAGCCATCACACGCTATTAGTTTTCTAACATGCCTCTGGGCCCAAAGCCAGGGCTTGGATAGAGAAACAGTAACAATGAAATGCATTACATTGTCACATGAGATTCCTCAGAGGCAGGACCCATCTGTATTTTTCCTCCTCCCAAGTGCAAAATGTGTAAAGAATAAACAGAAAGTACAGTTTAATTGAATCATCTTCCTGCCTCCGCAATGTCCACAGAGAGACAGGGTAGGGACAATCCTGGCTTTTCTATTGCCTACATGCTGGTTCAACATAAGGAATGGGGTGAAACAAGAAGGGACCAGCCTCCTTTCCTTATAGCTCTAGGTTTGTACTTGGAGTCATTCATTTCCACCGCTGCTAGTGTCACCAGAATTTATTCAGTAATTGGTCAGGGGCCTTAGTTACTCTAAGTCTAACTTAAGGCCAAGAAATCCCATCTAACTGTGGATTATGTCGTACATATATGTTATTTATACATATATTTATCTATGTAAAAAGAAGTCAGGCATTGCTCTAATCAGTCAGCCTTTATATGTGACATTGTTATTTATCTTTACAGCTTTGGTATTTGATATCTCTGCACATATAATATTTGAGTATTATATGACTTCTTGATGTTCTGTATGCTTTTAACATTTGTACATATATGTCTTATTTTGGGGTATCTGTTTACAGGCAAATCATATACAAACAGTTAATATGTTTTGTTCAATAGGGTCAGTAAACACTAAGACTAATCTAAGGTCCCGGCTTTTAGTCCTGTTTTTGAAGACTCTGGCATTTGCATTTAATTATTTTTATGTTTTCAAAATTAGTATTTTAAGGACAAAATATTTATAATAGCCAGAAACTGGAAAGAACCCAGGTGTCCCTCAATGTAAGAATGGATACAAAAAATGTGGTATATATACACAATGGAGTACTATTCAGCCATTAGAAATAATGAATTCATGAAATTCTTAGAGAACTGGATCGAGCTGGAGAGCATCATACTGAGTGAAGTAACCCAGTCTCAAAAGAATACCCAAGGCATGCACTCACTGATAAGTGGATATTAGCCTAATATTGGAACACCATAGACACAATCCACATACTAATAGATGTCTAGCAAGAAGGAAAGATTGGACCCAGGCTCTGGAAAGGCTCAATGCATCAATGTAGGCGATACCAGAACAGGGAAGTGGGAAGGGGTGGATGGGGGAACAAGGGGAGGGAAAGGATATGTGGGACAGTTAGAGGGTGGGGAACCAGGAAAAGGGAAATGAAATGTAAATAAAGAATATATCCAAACAAACAAAAAAAAAACAAAAAAAATCAAAAAAGACTAGAGGATCATTCATCATAATCAAGTAGGCTTTATCCCAGGGATGCAGTGATGGTTCAATATATGGAATTCTAGAACTGCAATCCACCACATGAACAAACTCAAAGAAAAAAAAAAACATGGTCTTTTCATTAGATGCTTAAACTGCATTTGGTAAAATTCAGCATCCTTTCATGCTAAAAGTCTTGGAAAGAAGAGGAATTCAAGGCCCATGTCTAAACATACTAACAGCAATATACAGCAAACTGGGAGCCAACATTAATCTAAATGGAGAGAAAGATGAAGGTTGGCACATTTAGAGACTTTCTCAGTACTATGGATTTTTTTGGACCAGGACTTTGCTTCCATTTGGGTTGGTGAGCTGTCTCTGAGCTTACTTTTATGACCTGTATGGTACTTCCATTTTGCAGCCAACTGTGCTAAGGTCTGGGGACCTACTAAGATTTGGGGACCATTGACATTACCACTGGTATTAGTGAATGAGGCTAATCACAAACTCATTCTGTTTGAAAGAGGCATGGTTGATCCTATGGGTCATTCCTTTTACTAAATTTATACTTTTTCTGAAATGATTGGATAAAAGAACAAAGACTGGTGCTATTTTTTTAATTAATGTCTATGTCTCTTTTTCTCATTTGAGTTATTGTTTGCTTGTTTGTTTCTAGTCCTGATGACATAGCACAGAATGAACCTATCTTTCAAAGCCATTCATAGTCCTCCTTATCTGTGAGAACTAAGCATTAGCTTCTCCAATTTTATAATATCATTTCTAGAATGGAATCTAAGTATAACTTCAATAGTTCTAGGTTCTGATCAAAATGTCTACTTACTTAGGAAGGCATCAGAACAGGCATATTTAGTCAAAACAGTGTTACATTCCCAACAAGTCTTCTCAATATTATGGATGTTGTTCAGATTAGTTAAGCTAGAAGGCAGAATAATAGGCAGTAGGGTAAGGAGAAGTGCCTAGTTTAAAGGTTTTGGATATTATACACGTGCCACTCACTTATCAGTCCTCTAATATTAGTTTGGGCTGCTCCAGTCACAATGAGTTCTGTAGGTTAATCGGCTGACTGACTATTTATTTAGGGATGGCCTGAGTATCTAAGCATTTGTGGTAAATTTCTGGCTGGTAAAGATCAACTCCACACACAGGATACCATGCTGTGGAACAGACTCTTGATTCCCCTAGATTTTTCTTGTTATCAAAATTTCTGGAAGTTTTAATTTCATGGCCATTGGTTTACATTATCTACAATGAATTCCTTGGAAGGGATGTTCTGTATATTCTCCTGTGTATTTTTAGGAAGCATCTATTTTAAAACACAATACAAATAAAAATTTTTAGAATGACCACTTTTTGAGGGTGCAGCTACAGGGCTCTAATAGAACTGTTAAATCTGTATTCCTATCTAAAAATCAAAACAAAACAAAACAAAAGTAAGCAAAACATAAAAATGAACACCTCCCACATCTTTTCTTTTTCCAATATAATCAGGCATTTAATTTAGACATCAATGAGCAAAGATCAAGCTGAATACATGTGTTTTAGTCAGGGTTTCTATGCCTGCAAAAATATCATGAACAAGTAGAAAGTTGGGGAGGAAAGGGTTTATTGAACTTATACTTCCAAACATCTGTTCATCACCAAAAGAAGTCAGGACAGGAATGCAAGCAATTCAGGAAGCAGGGCTATTGCAGAAGCCATGATGCTGGCTGTTATTTACTGGCTTGATTCCCCTGGCTTACTCAGTCTGATCTCTTATAGAACCCAAGAACAGCCGCGCTGACACCAAATCGCTCAGGGTCTGGGTGCTCTGGGCCCGGAACAGGACCCAGGTAGCCACCTTGCATCAGGTCATAATGGCAGGTGGTCACTGAGCTCACCTGCTCAGCTGCCAACTCACCTGGAGGTCTGTGCAGCCTGTGCCAGGATCCCCAGGCAGGACAGCCACCTTGTGTCAGGGCACCACAGTCTACTAACAGCAGGGCCCAGGTATGGGGACAGAGGCCAGGACCGATGGTAGCTGCTCTGTTGGGCTCTTGCATGCATCCAGAGCTGAGAGAACCTGGGTGACAGTCTCTAGGGACTAGCCTGTCTGGCTTGCAGCAGAGGCCGCCATATTGCCTCAGGTCAGAGCTGCAGGCGGTCATCGACCCATGTGGACAACAACTCACTCAGGGTCTGGGCACTCTGGACCCAGGACCGGTATGCAGGCAGCCACCTTGCATCTGGTTGGAACTGTGGGTGGTCACTGAGCTCACCTGCTCAGCTGCCAACTCACCCGGAGATCTGTGCAACCTGAACCGGGATCCCCAGGCAGGACAGCCACCTTGCCTGAGGGCACCACAGTCTACTAACAGCAGGGACCAGGTACAGTGACAGAGGCCAAAACCGACGTCTGTGCCTGTTGTGCCCAGTATACAGTAGAAGCAGCCGCCTTGCCTCGGGGAACCTCAGACTGCTAACCAGACAGAGCCCTGTGGACTGAGAGYACCACCATCTAGGCTCCAGCAATCCAGGAAGCTCTAGTCCTGTAGGGCATCTCGTGGTTAGACAGAGCCCCAAGACCTGCCACCATCTTGCAGCTGTTGGCCTGACCAGGTCACCATAGAAAATCAACAGAGGAGCCCAGATCACCATAAAGGTCTAACAGACAAGCCCAGATCTGTGGAAAAAAAGACCTGGTTCTTAAAAGCTGGCATGTAGGCAGGCCAGGAGGAGACAGGAGGAGGCCAACTGCATATGCAGCAGCAAGCAGCAAGGAGTCTCAGGCCATGCCAAGAAGAGCTGATGAGATAATTAGGAGCCCTTTAGCTCAAATGGTCCAGAATCCACCTTGAGAGCACGGTCACCCTCTGTGACAGTAGCAACTAAAGCCAGGCTAATAAGAGCTTCAAATACCAACCAGCAACAACCACACCAACTAACTCCAGAGATAAATAGATGGCAAAAGGCAAATGCAGGAACATTACTAGCAGAAATCAAAGCAATATGACAGCATCTGAACCTAATTCTCCAACCACAGCAAGTCCTGGAAACCCCAACACACCAGAAAGACAAGATTTGGACTTAAAAGCACTGGTCATGATGCTGCTTGAGGAACACAAAAAGACATGAACAAATACTTTAAAAAAATACGAAGGAGAACATAAGTAGGTCAGAAGCCCTTACAATGGAAACACAAAAATCACTTTAAAAAATTCCAGGAGAATATGGGGCAACAGACACAAGCCAATAAAGAGGAAATGAAAATCTCACTTAAAGAAATGCAGGAGAAATTGAGTCAACAGACAGAAGTCATGAAAATGGAAACACAAAAATCTCTTAAAGAATTGCACGAAAACACAAACAAACAAGTGAAAGAACTGAGCAAAACCATCCAGGATCTAAACACAGAGGTAGAAACAACTAAGAAATCACAAAGGGAAACGACTTTGGAAATAGAAAACCTTGGAGAGAAACCAGGGGTCGTAGATGCAAATATCAACAACAGTATACAAGACATGGAAGTAACAATCTCAGACGCTGAAGAGACCATAGAAACTATTGACTGCACAGTCAAAGAAAATACAAAATTCAAAAAGCTTGTAACCCAAAATATCCAGGAAATCCAGGACACAATGAGRAGACCAAACCTAAGGATCATAGGGATAGATGAGAGTGAAGATCTACAATTAAAAGGGCCAGCAAATATCTTCAACAAAATTATGGAAGAAGACTTCCCTAACCTAAAGAGAGAGATGCCCATGAATATACAAGAAAGCTACAGACAGACTGGACCAGAACAGAAATACCTCATATCACATAATAATCCAAACCCCAAATGTACTAAAAAAAATATATATATATATATATGATTTACCAGGGATCGTCAGATTTTTATAGGAGACAAGCTGGGCTTTTCACAGGAGCCTGGAATTATGAGTCTTTGGATCTACAATCAACCTCTATATACATTATATTTTTAAATATGCATGACACTCTCATTCAGCCTCAAGGGATGTGTGGAGGGAATTATGAGCACCAATAATCACATTCAGCTACAAAAGCATTCATACAGTCATCAAGCAATCATTTTCTGGGTGTCATTCTATTTGTTTTCTAACTGGAACACACATCACTAATTCTTTATGGGTCCATACCCTAGTCATGCTGAGTGTCTATCACCTACCTCCTTAAAAATGCCTGATTACTTCATAGTCTGAATTCACTGAAAATCTGGAATCAGCTGTTATTTTCTTATTGTCTTCTTTGGTGTGTTGATTAAGACATACTTGGCTATAAATAACACAAAACTCCTCCAAGTAGCTTAAACAAAATATAGGGTATAAGTTTCCTATTTCTGCTTTTTTGTATTATTATAAGCACTTATTTTTAAAAATCTTTATCTTAACAGTTCTAGGCTAGATGTCTTAAAAGGAGGATCATGTTGRATTACAGTTGATGTATTGGTAGAACTCCACTTTTTTTCTAGACCTACAAAAAGAAATACCATCCAAAGCCCTTTTCAGATTCTAGAAGCTTTTTCACAGCAAACACAAACCAAACAAACCAAACAAACAACCAAACAGCCAAACATACAAACCTTTGTGGAGTAGAGGTGTTCCCTAAAGCTACAGCCTGAATGTGTAATCTGTTCCTCCACACAGTATGACTTGTCTGGCTGCAGTGGGAGAAAATCTTCTTAGCTCAGCAAAGAATTGATGTGCAAGTTTAGGTGGATCCTCACAGGAGGTCATTTCCCTCTCAGAGGAGAAGGAGATACTAGATAGTGGTGGGGTCTCTGTGAGTGGGGAAAGGGAAGGGACAGCATTTGATATAAATATTAAGAAAAGACTTTAGTGTCAGTGACAATGATTTCCCCAGAAGTGCTTTTATTGATCATAATATTTTGGTTAGCCTGTTTNCAGCATTTGATATAAATATTAAGAAAAGACTTTAGTGTCAGTGACAATGATTTCCCCAGAAGTGCTTTTATTGATCATAATATTTTGGTTAGCCTGTTTCATTGTTTTGTTTTGTTTTGTTTTGTTTTGTTTTGTTTGTTTGTTTTGTTTTTTTAGAAGTTGAGAATTGCTCTTTTCTATTTCTGTGAAGAATTGAGCTGAAAAGGGAGATGAGAAAGAAATTAAGGAACAAAATCTTTCAAGTAGCCACACATATTATAAAATAACTCATTTTAACTCTAACCAATCATTTGAAAGACTTGTATGAAAAGAACTTAATGTCCCTGAATAATGAAAGAGAAGATCTCTGATGAAGGAAAGATCTCCCATGTCAATGGTTTAGTCAGATTAACAATTGAAATGGCCATCTTACCATAAGCAATCCACTGATTTAGTGCAATACCATCAAAATCCCAGGTCAATTCTTCACTGAAATAGAAAAGAGCAATTCTCAACTTCTAAACTAAAACAAAACAAAACAAAACAATGAAACAGGCTAACCAAAATATTATGATCAATAAAAGCAGTTCTGGGGAAATCATTTTCTTAATATTTATATCAAAAGTTGTCCCTCCCTTTTTCCTCACTCACAGAGACCCAACCACCATCCAGCATCTCCTTCTCCTCTGAGAGGGAAGTGACCTCCTGTGAGGATCCACCCACACTTGCATATCAAGTCTCTGCTGAGCTAAGAAGATTTTCTCCCACTGCAGACAGACAAGTCAAACTGTGTGGAGGAACAGATTACACAGTCAGGCTGTAGCTTTGGGGAATGACTCTACTCCACAAAGGCTTGTATGCTTGTTTGTTTGTTTGTTTGTTTGTTTTCTTTGGTTTGTTT
Source organism: Apodemus speciosus (assembly GCA_002335545.1). Taxonomy (NCBI): domain Eukaryota; kingdom Metazoa; phylum Chordata; class Mammalia; order Rodentia; family Muridae; genus Apodemus; species Apodemus speciosus. The sequence goes on along the minus strand of BDUI01024751.1, from coordinate 25,593 downwards.
TTGTTTTTTCTGTGATGTTTTTTCTTTTCTTTCTTTTTTTATAATTTTTCAAAGACAAGGTTTCAATGAGTAGCTTTGGCTTTCCTGGAACTCCCTCTGCACAACAGGCTAGCTTTCAGTTCTAATCTATGAATGTTGCTTCCTCCTGAATGCTTGGATTAAAGGCATGTGCAGCCACCACCCACTTCAAAGATTTTGTTTCATTTGTTTGTTTGTTTATTGAATTTACATACTGACCTCATCCCTCCCCCGGTACTCCATCTCAGGCTCCTCAGAGTAGAGGAAGTTCTTCTGGGTCTCCCTTAGTCCTGGGACACCTAGTCCCAGTCAAACTAAGCACATTGTCTCCCACATAGGACCAGCCAGGAAGTCTAGTGACAGGAAGGGTCTTGAATTCAATTTTTGAGATTATGATATAATTACATGATACTACCTCCTCTTTCTCCTTCCGACTTTCAGTAGAAGGAAATTGAATGTAATAGCATTGTAAGTTCTGTACTACAGACTTTGCAGGCATAAGTAAACAATGGAAGAAAAAAGAAAGTTGGAGCTTTGTTCCATCCACTAAATATCAGTACATATGTAAGGGGTTGAAGTGCTGGTCTATCCATCAAATGTGTGTATTTATATGTATTATGCATGTATGTAAAATTGCATGAGCTTCTTAAACTTGCTTCTTCTACCAAGTGTGTAAATGTGTCTGTGATTGAGCGTGCATGAAACTTCAAAACCCACCTCCTTCAGCATCACACACCCTCCAACAAGGAATCACATATTCAAACATGGATACACCTCCTCATACTGCATATGGGCCTATATGGACCGATTACATTCAAGCTGCCACACTTACCTAGAAACATTCATACATATGTTCAAGGGTGAGAGATAAACAGGTAAAGAGAGAGAGGATGGGAGGAGAAAGAGATAGATGATATGGAGATAGCTGCATATAACAGAAATACATCCATTCATACATTCATTCATTCATACATAGATGATGGATAGACAGGAAAATGGATAAGGTGATTATCTAAACCTAAAGGCATGGTGTCCTTACTACAC
>BDUI01024748.1:0-13163 GCA_002335545.1 Apodemus speciosus | reverse complement strand
GATGTCTAAATGAAAAAGTGTACTTCTGTTTAAAAACATATGATTTTTGTTTCCTGTTAGATGACAATATCTCTAAACTGAGTGAATCCAGGGTCAGAGAGCTCTGGAAATTGAACACTGCCTGATGGCTGGGTGTCAGGTGTCAGATGGAGAACCTAGACAGTCCCCCTTGAGGGTTTCTATCTGGTGGGAAATACATTAGARCAAATATTACAGTAATTCTTTATCAAGTTGTAAAGAATGAATGGTGAACAACATATTTGTCTATGTTATTATTTAAATGAAAAATTCCAGAAGCAAAACATTGACAAGCAGGGTAGGATGTATTTTCATGTGCCTACGTGTGTGTGTTTCTGCATGTGTGTGTTTCTGCATGTGTGTGTTTATAAAAGAGAGACAGAGAGACAGAGACAGAGAGATAAACATATGTGTCTGAGGATTATTTGTGAATGTACATGTATATGGATGTCAGTGCCCAAGTACTATCAACTTTTTTTTAGAGTTGGTCTCTCACACAGCCTAAAGCACATCCAATTTATTAGGTAAATTTGGCTGTCTTGAAAGGCCCAGAAATCTACTACCCATTTCTTCCTACCACTGGGACTACAGGCTGATGCTCCACGGCCAACTCATTGATGTTGGGTCAGGGATAGTCAGATCCTTCTTCATAGAAGAGAAACACTACAAACAAAGCTAGCTGYCCAACACCATGACAACATCTGCAAAATCATTAGAATGAAAGGGGGCAATAAATGCATAAAACACCATGAATAAAAAAGTTGCTTTTAAAGAAACTTAAGAGACACTGTTGCAACATAGTAGTAGAATAATCTTATTGAAACATCAGTGGTGATTGTCCAAGGACCAAGCATATTTAAACCACCACAATCTCCATAGTCTTTCACAGTCTCAACAGTGTTTAAAAGTCCAAAGTTCAAAGTCTCTTCTGATAGTCATACAATCTTTTAGCTGTAATCTTCTATAAAATCAAAATCAAAAATCAATTTGCATACTTCCAACATCACAGGATATGCACTGCCATTGGAAAATATCATAATGAGGAGATACTGGATCAGAACAAGACCAAAAACAAGCTGTGGAAACTCCAAACTCTGCACCTCCATGTCTGATGTCCAACTCCTTTCTTTCAGCTTTGTTGAATGCAGCACACTCCCTTTAGCAACTTTCCTCAGCAGGTATCCTACAGCACTGTCATCTTTAAAGTCTTGGGGTATCTAAGGCCACTATAACTCACAACTTCTTGTTCCAGTATCTCAGATCCACATATGATAACCTGTGTTTTTCCAAAGGGCTTGGGTCATTTCCCCAGCTCTGCCCTCTGCAGCACCCTAGGCTCTGGCTGACTCCAATCCACTGCTGCTGTTTTTGATGGTAATTCCATGATACTGTCATCTCCAATATTCTGTGGTCTTCCACACCAAGAGCCTGTCATAGGCTATCTCTATGGTGTTAGTATACCATCAACATCTTCGCATGACCTCTTCAGTCCTCGTCCTTCAACTACCATTGAGGCTGCACCTTCACCAGTGGTCTTTGCTAAACTCTGCCATGCCTCAACTGCTCTCCATGACCTCTCCATGCCTTCAAAGCCAGTACCTCCAGGGTAACTCTTACATATTACCAAGTCTGGCTGCATGTACAATGTCGATTTCTGGAACACAGCTTCTTCTCTGAAAACACTTCCCAGAAGATTTCACTTCAGTGATAATGGTCTGTTATTAATCACTGCTAATATTTTAACTCCAGATAACTAACATCAATTGTCTCAGTAATCCCTTCTGTTTTATGACTCTAAAGCCAGAGCCACATATCAAAGCAGCCATGTTCTACTGCTTGATGAGGCTGGAGCATGCCTCCCTTGTTCTATTACCTCTTCACTAGTTTTATGTTTTCAATGATTCCTTTACCTTCCTAAGCATGATTGTCCTGGAACTTGCTGTGTATACTGACCTTGAACTCAGAGGTCTACCTGCTTTGTCTTCTGGGATTAAAGGCTTGTACCACTATGCCTGCACCTCAGCTTTTCTTAATTCTTTTTCACAAGATCTTTATAAGCTTGGCCATTATGCCTCAATATATGAATCACAGGTGTGCTGTCCAATTCTGGATATAGTCAAGTTGTCAACTGAGAATAGCCATCACAKTCTACCTCTTGTCAACTTGACATAAATCATATCTCATGTCAAAATTTAAACAATAACCAGGTCATAATAACACCTAACATGAAATAACAACCAAAAATGTATTACAAACAGAATAAGTCAATGTCCCTTGGGAAAAATCCTTTTATTATCTCGATCTCAAAAATAACCATTGATATTTTCTGTTAATTGATATTAAGTAAATCGAAAGGATATTTATAACTACCATCCTCTACTACCCATTCTGTATTTCCTCCACCCTCTGCAAATACCTAAGTAGGTCTTGGCTCTTTTCCTAGCTATTTTTCTTGGCCTCTCCCATACCTTCATTCTTGATAGGTACGTGCTCTTTGTTATCCATGGACTTTAACCACAGACATGGTAGTACTAAGAGTGCCCTAATGAATCTTTTGCACTCAGACACAGTCTGTCTTACCTCCATTGTGGAGATGCAATCCAATTTCTACATTGTAACCTAGATCTGCCACCTCTCCTATTACTGTTACTCCTTTCTTAGCCTTTTGCTTTAAGGACATTAGAAGCCCTTGACCAGAGGGAAGTCTGAACTTCCAGTTCAATGAAATATTTGTTATGGCTCCTAGCAAGAACACTCCTTCATCYAGAACCAAAACTTCTAAGTCATCAGGACATAGAGTTATGGAATCAAGAAGCAAAATGTTTTCTCATGGGTTACTAGGAGTGCTAGTGAGTGGAACTATTCCTCTGTCCACCGCTTGATTCCTAGACTCTGGGTTCCTGGCCATAGGAGAAACTACCTTATGTAGGCACACCACACTCCTATTGCCAATTTCTGTCTTAGTTAGGGTTTCATTGCTACAAATAGACATCATGATCAGGGAAACTCATATGAAGGCAAGCATTTCATTGGGGCTGGCTTAAAGTTTCAGAGGTTTAGTCGATTATCACCAGGGCAGGAAGCATGGAAGCATACAGGCACACATGGTACTGGAAGTGCCAAGACTTCTACATCTTGATCCAAAGAGAGCCAGATGGGTCTGTCTCCTGCCAGCAGCCAAGCAGTCACTCTTTTCCACCCTGGGTAGAGCCTGAGCATAAAAGATCCCCAAACCAACCTACACTGTGACACACTTCCTTYGACCAAGCCCCAATTCCTCCAATAAAGTAATACATCCTCATACTGCCACTCCCTATGGACAAGCATTCAAACACATGAATCTATGGGGGCCAAATCTCTTCAAACAACCACAGGGATTGACCCTAGATGAGAATACCAGCAGAATGTGATATTGAACCAGAAGTGGCCAAGTCCTGTAGCCAAGAAGGATTTCCAGTGGAGGAGAAGGGACAAAAACCTACCTATATACCTATGAGTCAAAATTTGTCCAGAGATAAAGATGGAGCAGAGATTAGAATGGTCAAACTATGACTGTCCCAATGTGAAACACATACTATGGGAGAGAGTCAACCCCTGATATTATTATCACACTATGCTATGCCTACAGAAAGTAACTAGCCTAACTGTCTTCTGAGAGGCTTCATCCAGACCTGGGTAGAAACAGATGCAGAGACACACAGTCAAACATCARGTGGAGCTCAGGGAGTCTTGTGTAAGAGTAGAAGGAAATACTGGAGATGCTAGAGGAGTCAAGGACATCACAAGAAGACCAACAGTCAACTAAACTGGGCCCATGGGGGCCCACAGAGAGTGTAAACCAAAGAGCAGTGCTGAATCTAGGTCCCCTACATATTTGTAGTAGATGTTCTTTATGTGGGTCCCCAAGCAATTAGAGTAGGGGCTGTCTCTGACTCTGTTGCCTATCTTTGCAAGCCCTTCCCCAACCTAGGATTCCTTGTCTGGTCTCTAGAAGAGGGTGTAATTACTCTTGTTTGACTTGATATGCCAGAGTGGGCTGGTATCCGTGGCAGGGCCTCCCCTTCTAACCCATCTCTGAGGAGAAAGGGAGGAAGGATTTGGGGAGAGGAAGATGATAGGGTGGGACTGAGAGGAGAAGAGTGAGGGGAGCTATGGTCAGGAAGCAAAATGCAAAGTAAATAAATAAATGTACTAATGAAAAATAATATTATTTTTAAAAAGGACCCTGATACTACATCATGAGACAAAGAAGGTACTCTCTACATGCTATCAAAAAGAATCATAAACACCATCTGAGCTATATTCCCTTCCATCTACAATAATATCCTGCCTGCAAGATATGCTAAGGCAGTTGTGCACAAAGCTTAGGGGAATGACTAACCAGTATCTGACTTGATTTAAGGCCCTCTCCCTGAGGTGGAACTCATACCTGATACCAGTTGGGTGACCAAGAACTGAGACCAGGGACCTACAGTAAAATGTCCTCCTAAAGGAACATAACAATAAAGTTATTCCTTATAACATTCTTATATATTCATATATTACTTAGCTATCACAAAGAAGCTTGAGCAAATACAAAGACCAACAGCCAGACAATAGGCAGAGAGTGAGACACCTTGGAAGACTTATCCCTAAATGTCACAATCAAATTTCTCCCCTCAGGTTTCAGAGATTCCCTGCACACAAGGAGGAAGAAAAGTTTGAGGGCCACTGTGGATGTACAACAAGAATCCAAAGCCTTCTAAAGGCAAGAGGATGACAGACATGTGAAATAGCAGACTCTAAGGCAGCATGCACAGGAACCAGTCTCTGTTTGTTAACCACTTGCAAATGAAACTTTAGTMTTCTCCAATATTGTCTCACTAGGGAAACAAACTACCAAACCATTCTTTTTTTCCCTTAGAAAGGAACACATATAATTTGGGCTTCTTTACAGGTTCAGAGATTTAGTCCAGCAGGGTGGGTATTTTAACCACCCACAGGCATGGTGCTGAAAAGGTCTATATCTCAATCTGAAATAAGCAGAAGAGACAGAGACAGAGACACACACAGAGAACACACTTCTGGGCCTGGCTCAAACTTCTGAAAATCCAAAGCCCACCCCCAATGACATAATTCCTCCAGAATCACTATGATTGCTAATAGTGACACTCCCCAATGACCAAGCATTCTAATATATGAGCCTATGGGGCCATTCTTATTCAAAACACAAGTCCCAAGTCTCAAGATGTGGGAATTGTTCTTCCTCTGTGTTAGATGATTTGAGTTTTTGATTTTGTTTTTGTTTTTCTGTTGTTTGGTTTGTTTCTGGTTTTGTGTTTCATTTCCCTAGAAAATGCAAAGCACACTCAATATGTTATAAACATTTATGTAGTCTATAAATGAAGTCATTAGAAAACAGACTATTCCTAAGGGTAGGCTGTGTGCCTGGCAGAAAATGGTCAACAGAAAACACAATTGCATCTTTAGAGGATCACTGACTCATATATGTGATTTTATCACCTGTAAATTTACATTTAAAAGGGGTCTTTTTTGGAACCAATGAAATCACAGAGTGGTTTTAGATATTCATTAAATAAGATCAGAGGGGATAGAAAAAGGTCCTAGGTCACCAAGGTTTCAGGTTGACTTAAGATGTTTTTACTATAAGCAAAGCTATGTAGTCTTATTTGAGAGGTAGACAGAAAGTTGAAGGTACTTGCTAGGGAAGTAATGAGGTCATATTTGAAAAGCACACAGCACCTGCCTTAGTCATAGTTCCTTGCTATTTAACAATCATATTTAGAGACAACATATATAAAAGAAATATTATTTCAGAGTTGGTGACATTCAAAGAACAGTTTGTTAACTGTGCTGAAATCCCTGAATCTTCACTAGGGAGAGACTTCAATTTGACTCAAGAGTGAGGGTTTCTCTTTCTTCCCATACTTTGGATATTAGGACTTCAGAAAGTTCATTAATAAAATAGCACCTGCTTTTTAAGATAAAAATACAACAAGAGGAGATTGAGTCCTGTTGTTTTTAGGAGGCCATCTCTTCCTGATACACCAAAAGTTGTGAAAGATGTTTGAAACCTCCCTTCAGAAAGACAGACAGAGCATGGGTATCCTAATCTTAAAAAGTGTATTTTATTTTTAATTATGTTTTTATGCATGTGAATGGAGAATTGGATACATGTATATGAAGGCAGAGTCTAGAGACATAAGAAGAGGCATAAAATCCTCTGAAGCTGGAGTTAGAGATTGTTATTTGTTGCCAAATATGGATGCTGGGAACTACTCTCAGGATCTACTGTAAAAGCCATGTAAGCTCTTAACTGCTGAGCTGTYTCTATAGTCATCTTGGTTTATCATTTATTAATAATTATTATTACATATTATTTTCTCAYGACACTAAACAATTCACTATATAGCCTGTTTGTTTTGCTGTTTATTTTAGATTTTTAAATGCCCATTGGTTCTGTAATATATAAAGTCATGATTTATTTTCCTTTAGGCAAGTCTAAGGAGTTAATTACATATCACATAAAAGTAAACACTTGCTATTTTCAGATTGTTTTTGACAGAGAAATAAGAGCAAGCATTATATTGAGAACAGTGGTGATGGCTTCCGAGRATGACTGACACTGGCACCCATTGCTCAAAAAAGAGCACTTTTAGTCATATGACTTCCTAGGGACACTTGACAAATTAGCAATAAGGGAAGCATTATAGGACATTTTCCACTCTGTGAGAAGTGTGAAGATGATGAGGAGCTCAAGGAGAAAAGAGAGTGTGCAGAGAAATGGAATTAGAGTGGCTGGCATCATCCCCACAATAGAGGAAGATTACAGTCTACTCACAGGGATAAGGATTTYGGTCCTGCACCTTGGATCTTTACAGATGTGAATCATAAAATGTKCTCTGAGGCTTCCCGCCATTAAGGACACAAATGCATCACTATGGGAGAGGGAATCGTCTAGTGTATGACTCTAACCTCCTGAATATACCTATCTGAAAGAATCAACTTATGACTGTCTTATTCCACCATAAGTGAAGCCTGACAAAGCAGATCTGGTCACTCAGTTTTGTTATACCAGCACTTGAGATCTGAGGCAGGAGGATCACCACAACTCTGAGGCCAGTTATAACTACAGAAGGAATTTCAGGACATCTTTTTGTTTATAGAGGAAGAAATTTACTGTATAGCTGAAACCAGTCTACAGAGTGAGACATTCACTAAATAAAGCAAAAGCAAAGCGAACAAACAGGATTTCTTCAAAGCCCTCTAAAGTATTCATGTAGTTAGACATGAATTCCAGATAGTTATTTTTTGACTATATAATAATCTCCAGTATTTGTGGATATTGCAAGATACATCTGAGTCATCTTAACATGGCAATATTTTTAAAAGTGCCTATTGTCCATCTGAACTGGAAATTTACTGAMAGTCTTGCATTCTAATTGATAAATGGCTTACCTTGCTTGGCAGTGTCTTGGTGCCTCAATGTTAACATGTATGGAAAAACCATGCCAATTTATACTGTGCTTGCTAGTTATCTTTGTTCACTGATAAAGCTCTAATAAAATACTGTATCCAAGGCATCTGCAGACAATACATACTTCTAGTTCTAATCTTACTTTCCTAGAGCTTGTATGGTTAAAAAATAGAYTTTACATAAGATTGGTTCCTTGATGGCTTGCATTTTGTTTCATATAGAAGACTTAAAAAGCATAAATAGAAGAAAATATTTTGAATGCTTTTTAATACAACGAAAATGGGTTTGTGGGGATTTGTCTACCTTGATTTGAACATTACACAATGTGTGAATATTACATAGTACTTGGCTTATCTTCATTTCTTTTACTGGAATAGAGAGTTTGTTTTAACCCACAGTTCCAGATTAGTGGTCATCACTGCTGTGAAGGAAGGAACCTTAAGCAACTTAATCATATTCACAACGAAGAGCAGAGAGAGAGTGTGTGRATGTTTGCTTGCTTTCTTGTGCTTATCCTCTCTCTGTTCTTACTCCACACAAGATACCATACCTAGAGAATAAGATTGCCAACAGATTTCTGGTTCTATCAACATGAATTAGGGTTATCAAGAAGTATCCCCAAAGTTAAACCCACATGGCCACCCATAACCCAATTCTCTTCTTAGGTAATTCTAATGTTAATGTTGATTTTTATACAATAGGGCCATGAATACTCTATTCATAGACATCAAACACATAAGAGCAAAAGAGACCCAACACAGGATGGCTTCTGCATCTCTTTTATAGAACAATGTCTCTTTCAGGAAGACGGATTCCTAATACTACTTCCTCATCTTCTAAAGCACCTCTTAGAAAACTATCCATGATGAAAGGAATCAGAGTATAGTAGGAATGGCTGGATCTGGGTGAGTCCAGAACCTATAGCATCTTTTTAAAACAACTAGAAATAGCCACACATCTATATCTCATTGGCTTTTCCCAACTGCCAGCCTCCCAGCCTTCTTGAGAATRATAATTATTGTGATGGTTTGTATATATGCTTGGCCCAGGTAGTGGAACTATTTGGAGTTGTGGCCTTGTTGGAGTAGGTATAGCCTTGTTGTAGTAAGTGTGTCACTGTGGGCTTGGGTTTAAGACCCTCATCTTAGCTGCCCAGAAGCAAGAATTCTGCTAGTAGCCTTCAGATGAAAATGTAGAACTATCAGCTCCTCCTGATCCATGCCTGCCTGGATGCTGCCATGTTCTCACCTTGATGATAATGGACTGAACCTCTGAACCTGTTAATTAAGCCAGRCCCAATTAAAGATTGCCCTTATAAGAGTTGCCTTAGTCACAGTGTCTGTTCAATGCAGTAAAACCCTAACTAAGACAATTATTCTCAGTCACTCTAATTGAAGGTAATGAATAGTCACATGCTAGGTGTTTTAAATAATTTACCATTTACGTATTTGTTCCAAAGTTATATGAGATAGAATCATTAATACTCATTTGTAGATGTATAAATGCATCTGATGAAAAGAAGCTATTGCTGATGAGGAGATGGACTGTGTACTCATTTAGATCAGGACATGATGCCTGACATGAAAGGTGTAATGTGATTGTCCCACTTACTGATTCCAGTCATTATCAAAGTCTGGCTTTACATCACCAAATCAAAGGATTTGGAAACATGATTTAAATAGTGAAATATTTCATGACCCATAGTCAGACAGCTAGTATATTTGCATTCTGTAATAACAGTCAAATCTGCCTTAATCTTAATCTCACCCAGAAGTGTACARTCCTGAGTGACTTCTAGTTCCAGGGGTGTTAACACCATGAATTCCTTGTGAATTTGGATCCTTGATGGTCTAATCAAGATGTGTCTGTGGGAATCACATGGAGAAATCATCGATTTCCTCAAGTGATTTTCAAATTACAATTGAATGGACATGTATCAAACTTCTGCTTCCTCAATGTCTCTACCTCTGGTTGGTAATTTGAATAAAACTAGATTTGAGAATTCTTTTCCTTCACCTTTAATGTACCCATACCCACCTACAACCTACTGAGGAATCTGACTGTTCTACTATCACACCCTGACAGAAGAGTTCTCTAATTTATAATCCATATTTTTTATTTATGCAATATTTAATTAGTTTGTTAATTTCTATTGTATCCTCTTCCAAATAAAATCAAATAATGTTTATAAGCCAATAAATTATCTTGAAAATCATGTGTATGTTATATAAAATTGAGACAAAGGCATGTCACAAAAATTATGCATAAAATGTTAAGTAACAAAGGAAATGTAAGATAGAAAATTCAGAGGAAATAAGAAATATGCAATTCAGTGCCTCTAAATAAAGGTAAAGACATTTAATGAGGTACTTAACCCATGAGAGCCTAAAGACCACTCTGCCATATCCTGTAAAATTCTACAATTTGTAGAAAGCATTTCAGAGTCTCTGATTGTCCTAGGAGATACATAATCCAACTCTCCAATGAATTTCCAAAAGATTTCCAAAAGAATAGTTGGTGCTGTGGGAATAAGAAAAAATATGGAGCTGTATCTTCAGTATTTCCAGCTTCTGGGCTAATAGCTACTGATCAGTGGGTGCATAGAGTTTATGTTCTTTTGTGATTGGGTTACCTCACTCAGGATGTTATTTTTTAGTTCCATCCATTTGCCTAAGAATTTCATGAATTAGAAAGCTCAATNAATGTTTATAAGCCAATAAATTATCTTGAAAATCATGTGTATGTTATATAAAATTGAGACAAAGGCATGTCACAAAAATTATGCATAAAATGTTAAGTAACAAAGGAAATGTAAGATAGAAAATTCAGAGGAAATAAGAAATATGCAATTCAGTGCCTCTAAATAAAGGTAAAGACATTTAATGAGGTACTTAACCCATGAGAGCCTAAAGACCACTCTGCCATATCCTGTAAAATTCTACAATTTGTAGAAAGCATTTCAGAGTCTCTGATTGTCCTAGGAGATACATAATCCAACTCTCCAATGAATTTCCAAAAGATTTCCAAAAGAATAGTTGGTGCTGTGGGAATAAGAAAAAATATGGAGCTGTATCTTCAGTATTTCCAGCTTCTGGGCTAATAGCTACTGATCAGTGGGTGCATAGAGTTTATGTTCTTTTGTGATTGGGTTACCTCACTCAGGATGTTATTTTTTAGTTCCATCCATTTGCCTAAGAATTTCATGAATTAGAAAGCTCAATGTCCCAGTATAGGGGAATACCAAGAAAGGGAAGCAAGAGAAGGTGGGTTGGTGAGCAGGGAGAAGGGGGGGGGCGTTGAATAGGGTGTTTTGGAGCGGAAACCAGAGAGGGACTAACATTTGAAATGAAAATAAAGAAAATATTTAATTATATATACATATATGTATACATATATGTATATGTATATACACACACACACTTTGGAGGAGTTTCAATTGTTGCATAATTGGAGGGAAAAGATGATAGAGACATTAACCACATCTTTTATTTTCTTGAAAGAAACAAATTATATGAAATGTTACAAAAAGGTTGTCAGGTAGCTACAGAAGAGGCTGAGCATGTTGCCTCTGCATGGAATCATTGCTTAGTGTGTACAAGCACTGGCTTCAATCACCAGCACAGGAATAAAATGGTTTCAGGGCTGTAATTGTGTCATTAGAAGAATTACTTCAACTGTTTCCTGTCAAAGTAGGCTTAATGTGGTTGAAAGCAAATAATTTTATATTGCAAAATAGCTAATGAAGAATGTTTGAAAGTCTGAAACAAATGGAAAATATTCAAAAATAAACACGTGAAAAATGAGTATGCCAGTTTCTCTGGGGTAATACATGTATTTAACTGCCACTGGGTCCCAAAATATGAGTGATAATTAYGTAACAAATGTAAAACTATTTAAACATTTAATCAAGAAAAAGTAACCTGCCTGGTAGGGTTTCTCCAAATCTACTGTTGTTTAGGGATTGTCCTCTCAGATGTCCCCATTGTAAAATTGACGTGACTGGTATTTGACCAGTACGTTCTCAAGTAAGAAATCAGCAAGTTCCTTCTTTGGAAGTTGAATGAAAAGGACATGGAAAGGATGTCACTCTGAATCATGTAACTCTAAGCATAGATAATGGCTGTGAATAGCACTGCTGCATTTAGACAGGACAACATTTAGTGGTAGATTGCCCACWATCTGCTGGCTGTATAGGTGACTTGTTTCCTCCTGGACCTTGTTTAATCTGAGATTATCGTCACTGGAATTCCTTATTGTTTGTTTATTTTAACAATGCAATTTAACTATAATGTTACTTCCTCCCCAGACCCTTACATAGATCTCTTACTACTCTCCTTCAAATCATGAACTCCATTTATTAATAATTACAACTTCAAGCATATATGTATTTATTTATATGTATATATTACTAAGAATGGTTTGTTAAGTCCACATAATGTTACTTGTATGTATATTTTCATGGCTTATCATTTGGGACTGTACAGTAATTTCTAAGATCTTCCTTTGGGAGGACCACCTGTGATGACTATTCTTCATTGTCAATTTCACTACATCTGGAATGAATAAAACTCATGCAGCTGGATATACATGAGAAGAATTTTTTCTTAATTAAACATTTTAATGTGTGAAGATACACCTTCAATGTRGGCCACACTTTCTGGTGTCAGCTTATATAAAAGACATGAAAGTGTTAAGCTTCTGCTATTTGCCTGCTTGCTCTTGCTATTGATAGCAAGTCCTTCCCTTCACTATCAACTAYTTCTTATGGATTCTGAAAMATACTAAAGATCAGTTAAGAAACTCAGCCTCATGGACTGAACAACTACTGGATTTTTGAACCTCCTCTTGGTAGATAGCCATTGTTGGACACGTTAGACCACAGCCTGTAAGCCTTTCTAATAAATAATCCCATGTATTTATTAGTATATATATATATATATATATATATATATATCTTTGCTTTTTGCTGGTTGACACCTGAGGAAATAGTGCCAGGAGAGGAGTGAAGACAAGCCTGTAAGCACAGGTTAAAACTACCACTGCTGCTCAGAAGAACTCACCCGGAATCCTCAGGACACAGGAACCTAGGAGTCACCTGGAACAGGAGCCTTCCTGTTTCAGTCTGACCTGCAGTTGATCCGCTGGCACAGGGCTCCACACCCAGAAAGCACCGAGAGAGGAGTGCAGACAAGCCTGTGAGCACAGGTACAATTACCACTGCTGCTCAGAGGGATCTGCCAGGAACAATCCTTAGTTAATGCTGTAGTGAATGATATCCACTGACTTCCTAATTCAGCAAACAATGGGATAGTGTTTTGGTCTCAGAAATGTAAACTGAAGTTTAAAGTTAGAAATAAATCATGACTTCCCTGTACTTGCATCAGAGATCTACTCAACAGGTGACATTAGGAAGTGATGCTGTTTCTAAGAGTAGAGCCGTGCCACTGCGATACAGTTGTTGAGGCATGAAGATCAGAGCAGAAGGCTGAAGATGAGGAGTAACGAGGCCTAGTCCTCCTGCCGATCAGCAACAGGACTTGATAGAGCTCCCATGTAAAATGAAGACGAAAACAGCAGTCACTCTACATAGATAATTTGAATATTAAATAAGATAAAGTTAAAAACTTGTGCTATATCAATATGACCTGAATGCAAGGTAATTCTAAGT
>BDUI01024747.1:22495-32871 GCA_002335545.1 Apodemus speciosus | reverse complement strand
CCCTGGCTGTCCTGGAACTCACTCTGTAGACCAGGCTGGCCTCGAACTCAGAAATCCGCCTGCCTCTGCCTCCCAGAGTGCTGGGATTACCAGTGTGCGCCACCACCGCCTGGTTGAAAAGACTATCTTTTTTCTTCTCTTAAACAGAGCACCCTCCATCCTTTTATCAAATAAAATGTGACCACTCTGAATATTCCATTTCCCTTATAACCCTCTGCAAAAGGGTGGGTGTTCATAGCTTACTAGCTATATGCTGTCTCCAAAAACTGGTCCTCTCCTCTTTTCACACTTCTTACCACCACCTCCTAATGTGATTTCCCTTTTTAATTCAGTTTTCTCAGATCTTGCTACCATTCTTAGTAACTAGCATTCACATGTGACCAGAGGTAACAGCTTGATCAATATCATGACCACCACCTTTATGTGCTTTCTTTCTCAACACAGTCACAAACTAGACTTCATCTTCATGAGAAACTGCATTGCACTGAAATCTCAAACTTTGAATTTCACTCTGTAGCCTCCACTTCTGATTCCACCAGGCCGTGTGTTTCAATGAAGTCTCTCAACAAAGTCCCCACCCACTGAGGCCCACAGTACATTCAACCTTAACACACACTGTCATCTGTCAAGATGCAGTGCCCACTCTCTTCAGTTGGCTTAGGCTTGCCAATATATAATCCCCTTTGACAAAGCCATCACCTTCACTTCTCCCTCTTGTCAGGCTCATCGGGAAAATGCAACTTGCATCCCCAAACCTCATAAAAGTGCTTCTCCATGCAATGCTGGTAGCAAGATGTTACAGAATCTGCCTGGCATCTTCCATCAACTCTGGGTCCTAAAGGGGCATCTGAAACTGCCTACACAGCACCATCTTGCTCCGTAGCAACAGTGATTTCCTTCCTTCCTTCTTTGCAAATGTCTCCACACCCTCTCAGGCACCGCTGAAGTGGAAATTGCAATCACACACACATCACTGATGAGTGAGAAAAATGAGGGGAAGGGGCCAGTGTGCCCCTCATAGAGATCCCTCCTATGTGCATTGCTATCTTCTCGTTCTTTCCCGTTCGATACTTGAAGGATCTGCCCATGAATAAGAGGACCAAATAGGGCACATGCAGACAGAAGGGAACTTGAAGGGAACCTTCATCTGGCCTTAGTGCTATGGAGATTCTGAAGCCAATGAAACGCTGATTCCTATGGCTACYTTGGCTCTTCTGCTCACCCACACAGAGGGCTTTTTAATGGCTTATTTGGCATTTTGCTTTTATATCAAAGGTTTCCCAGGCCTTCCCAAAACAAAACCCCAGACTCAGTATGCCTCCCCATTCTGCCATATCTTCTCCAACTTTCTTCCATACTTTTTCGTTCTTCAGGATTCGATGTGAATATTATGATGTATCAGTGATGGTTTCTTAAAGCCGCCAAGCTTCTGGTAATTTGTTACATCAGTCCCCCAGCCCAACACAAAGTCTTACAAATAACATAAAAATCAAGGTAATTGTGGGAAGAATAGAGGTTGATACTTTAGTGAAGAGGGGCTTTTGACAGTTGTATGATTTTTTTCTTAATATAAAAAACAAAGTGATATAATTGTAACAAGGCTCCTAGAATTCTTTCTTAGCAGCTAATCATAGGGAATTTGTTGACTAACTAGGGGATACCCAAAGCTACAGCAGTGTTATAGCATCGTTTATTTAAATTCCCTCCTTTAGATTTACCTAGTGTTCTCCCCTTGTTCAAAATGTCCACAACATTATGTTCTTTGTAAGAATTATTAATAGTTATTTAATGAGTTAATTGTGCACAGAACTGTGGAGTGCATTTAGCTGCTTACCTTGGAACTATTGTGGATCTCACTGCCCTTTCTGAGATAAGGGAAAGCTCTCCTGCTTTTGCTTATCAAATAATCTTTCCATATTCATTTTATGTTTCAGAACTGTTAGCATGTAGAGATTGCAAATATGGTCAACAAGTGAATATAATTTGTGAATCAGAAGTGTGATGTGTTGTCTTAAAGAGCTCAACCGATAAACAACAAATTTCTATAAAAATGCTACTCTCTTCTCTGCAATTCTTTTACATGCTTTTCTCTGTGCATCTGCAAAAGCTCCAGCAGTGTGTCTATACAATTTTAGCATCATAAAGAGCATAAATGGTTTACTCATACTTTGCCACATTCAGCAATACTTGAACAGCATACCCAATGACTTCCATGCCAGGAACACTATCATTATAACTTTGGTTCAGAAACAAATATTTTAAAAATGGCTCCACTCAGCCATGTGTTTTTCCTCTTTCCTTTGTTATTTTTCTATTTTTGAGATTATAATTACAACATTGTCCCTTCCTTTTACTCCCTCCAAACCCTCCCATATTCAAATTATCAAATAATGTATATGAATGGATAGATAGATAGATAGATATAGACAGATATATATATATATATATATACACATATACATATTCCTAAATACAACTTGCCTATTCTGTGTAATGTTACTTGTATATTTTCTATCTTCAGGGCTGACCAATTCATGGATAACCAGTTGTGCTCTCCACATCTCTTAGTCGCCTGTAGTTCTTTTTCAGATTTGATGCCTTATGGGCTTTTCTCGTCCATTTTGACATGCCCATTGGTGTCATCCTTAATCAAGTCATATTTAAGAAGTCATGTTGGTGAGACTCTAGGTGTATTTTATGACATTACTAGGAGACACAATCTCACAGCAAACTCCCTGATCTTATAATCTTCCTGACCACTCTTCCACTATGCTCCCTGAGTCTTAATGAGAATGTTGTCTAAATGTATTCACTGGTACTGGGCTCCACAACTCTGCATTTTGATTGACTATGGTTTTCTGTAGTGGTCTCCATCTGTTGTAAAGGGAAGTTTCCTTGATACAGGGTGAAGACTACATTTATCTCTGGATATAAAGACAAATGTTTAGATTGTTGTTATGGATTATACTAGTTTAGTAAAGGAATGTTTCAACATTCTCCTCCAAGATCCATGATTTTATTAATAGTGGGAAGTTAGTGAGGTTTCCAGTTCCAGGCATAATTTTGCCATTTTGCAGGACCTAAGCCTAATTAGAAGCTGTTGGATACTACTTAGATCTATGTGCCACTACTGTACCCATAAGGTCATCATGCCATGCTGGTCATTGATGCGATTCCCAGGCATCATATCTAGGTGGGACCATTGGCTGTCTCCTTATTTTAGAAGCTAATGGTGCCTTCTGGTGCCATGAACACTAGTCCTCAGGAGGAGGCATCCAGGCCAGTGATCAGGAACCTCTAGACCCTTCTGAAGTGCTTGGTGATTTCTGCAACAGGGACTTATCTTCCACCTTTGTGGTTCAACCAAGGGCAATAGCARTAGGTTGTGTGTTTGACAACCTGAGCAACATATCAAAAGAGAGCTTTCTCATGCCTGGTATTAGAGATTTTTGTTAAGTGGTTTTTGGCTCTTCTAAAGAACATTGACAACTCAAATGAAAAGCTTAATAATTATATATGCATATATAATTATATATTACATATATACATATATTATATATACATGTATAATAGTTATATGTGTATATTTGTACATAATTACATTTATTACAGGTTTTTAGGTATATAGTTAATAGTATGATCCCTTATAACTTTTTTACACATTGTTATTGTTGTTTTACCCTCCTTCTTCTGTATTTATGCTCCCTCCTCCATAAACATCCCTCCTTTTTCATTTCCATGACTGATCACTTGTACCCTGTAACTGCCTTCTGCGTTGTTCCCAACACCCCTATTCTGGTATGGTCACCTTTTACTTTCTTGGTTGCTATGGTAACTCCAGAATATGAACATCTGACAATTTGGAGTCAGGAGCCTCTGAGGAGAGAGAACATGAAATGCTTGACTTTCTGCACCTCGGTCACTTCACTCAATATGGTCTTTTCTAGTCTCATTTATTTACCTTCAAAGTTCATGATTTCATTTTTCTTTACAGCAAACTATCATTCCATACTGGATATATACTTTATCTTCATTTTTAAGTTCTTTGGGGAAAGGTCATATGGTAGATTTATTTTCACCTTTCTCAGAATTCTTCATACTGATTTTCATAGTAGCTCTGCCATTTTGCAATCCCACCCACAGTGGATGGGGGCCTGTTTTCCCCTACACCTCCTCTATCATTTGCCGTGGGCTGTTTTGTTGACTTTAGCCATTCTAAATGAAATTTCAGAGCCATTTTGATTTTCATTTCCCTAGTTGCTAGGGAAGATGAGCATTTTTGAGATTTTCTTCAGTAATTTTTCTCCTTCTTTTGAGAACTGTCTGTTGAAATTATAGGTCCTTTATTAGCATGGGTCATTTGTATTTTTGACTTTTTTTTCAATTCATAACATATTCTGTATATAAACACCCTGTCAGATATATAACTGGCAAAGAGTCTGTCCCATTCTGTGGGCTTCCTCTTTGCCTGGTTGATGGTTTACTTAGCTATGCAAAAGTGTCACTTGTCAACTGTTGGCCTTAACTCTCAGCAAGTGGAAGCCTATTCAGAAAGTCCTTTCCAACACATATATCATTTAGCACTCTGCCTATGATTTCTTCTAGCAGTTTTGGTACTTCAGATTTCAAGTTTAGGCCTTTGATTCATGTAGTTAGTTTTTGTGTAAGGCGATAGATTCTGGTATAGTGACATTTTCTACATGTGGACATCTGGTTCTCCCAGCACCATTTGTTGGAGATGCTTTCTTTTCTCCAACTTATGTTCCAAGCCCATCCCCCAAACCAACAAGAACCTGATACCAAACCCAACTCTAATCTTAATTCCAACCATATAGCACATCCATAACCCTAGCTTTAACCCAACCCCAACAGTAACTATAAACCCAATCCCAACCACACCCTGACACTAACCCCAATCTACCCTTTAACCCAAACCAACCCTGTTCCTAACCCAAACAACCACAACCTGAACCTCAATATCAACCCAACCCCACACACATCCTTAATCCTAACCCTAAACCCAAGATCAACCACAAACTGAATCCTAACCCTAAACCTAACATCAACCACAAACTAAATCCCACCCTTATCCCAATGAAACCACAGTTCCAAACTCAAACCCTACTCTAACCTTTTCCCAGTCCCTAACTCCAGACCCCCAAGCCAACCACAATCCAACCTCAGGCTCCCAACATTACCACAATCCCCAAACCAACCATGTGATGGCTCTTCATGGTTGTCAACTTGACTACATCTGGAATTAACTGAAGCCCAAATGACTGGGCATGCCCGGGAGGAATTGTTTTGTTTTGTTTAAATCATTTGAAATGGGAAGACCTGTTGTTGTTGATATTTAATGACTCCATTTGTTCTTACTATGACCCAGCCAGCCCCCTAATAATTGAGACAGAGGCTTATTGATTTAATCAATCAGCTTTAGCACAATTACTGATTGGCAATTACCCCTAAACTATTTTTCTACACAAGATTGTCTATTTCCAAGCTGTGCTCTCTAAGTTTCTTGCTGTTTGAGTCTCATCCAGGCTGTTTCTCTCCATCAGTCTGTCCTCAGGGGGTGCACTTCTCTCAGCTTTGTATTCCTGCTCTCTCTCTCTCTCTCTCTCTCTCTCTCTCTCTCTCTCTCTCTCTCTCTCTCTCCCTGTCTCTCTCTTCCTGCCCGTCCCTATCTTTGTCTCTGTCTCTCTCTTTCTCCCCTCTCTCTCTCTTCCTGCCTGTCCCTGTCTCTGTCTCTGTGTCTCTCTATCTCTGTCTGCCTGCCTGCCTCTATCTGTCTGTCTCTCTGTGCCTGCCTGTCTGCCTGTCTGTCTCCTGTCTCTCTCTTTCATGTTCCCTACCTGTGACCCCAGCCCAGTAACCAAAGCCCTGCCTGCCTCTAGTCCTGCCAGCAATTGGCTGTCAGTCCCTTTTATTTAACTGCTCAGAGAAGAACAGAGAGCAGGGTTTATACAACATCATTTGGTGTGTGGGGGAATGTGCTTGTGGAACTGCAGCCAGATCTTGGGGGCCAGTATTTAGCATTTGAATACACAGCCCCACCAGATCAGCCTCCAACAAAGATCCACTTCACATCCATTTCTTTAAGGTGGGAAGATAAACCTTTAATCCAGACTTTTTAAGTTGGGAAGATCCACATTTAATCTGGACCACACCTTCTGCTGGCAGCCTATATAAAAGACATAGAAGAAGGACTCTCTCTCTCTCTCTCTCTCTCTCTCTCTCTCTCTCTCTCTCTCTCTTTCTCTGCCTGTTTGCTTTCCTCCTCACCAGCAAGTCCATTCATTTACTAATATTAGAGCCTACTTCTTCAAGATCCCAGTGTATAGTGAAGACCAACTGAGACATCCAGTCTTGTGGACTGAACAACTACTAAATTCTTGGACCTTCCATTCATGGGCAGCCATTGTTGGATTTGTTGGACCACAGCCTGTAAGTCACTATAATAAATCCCCTTTATACATATAAAGAGAGATTCATTCTACAAATTTTCTTACTCTGGAGAACTCTGATTAATATAAACCAAAAACCCAAACTCAACCCCAACAATAACTCCAATCCCAACCTCAATTCCAACACTAAGCCATACCTGAAACCCAATCTCATCCCCATCCTCAACCCTGAGCCTAGCCCAATCCAAACTCCAAACTCAACCTGGAACCCAACACCAAACCCAACTCCAGAACCAACCCAAAGCTCTAGGCCAACAATAATACCAAAGCCCACCCCAAACCCAACCCCTTTTCCCACACTAATTCCAATTGTGATCTGGACCTCAACATCGGTCTTAACCCAACCCCAATCAAACCACAACCCCAAGCTCAAACCTAACTTTTTCCCAACCCCAAAGTCAACCCCAGCCCCAATCCCATTCCAAATCCTCAACAAAAGACCATCTCCACACTCAACACCAAACCCAACGAAAACTACTACCCCAATCATATTCCCAAATCCAACCCAGACTACAACCTTGACCCTAATTCCACTTAACCCAACCGCAAAGCCATGTTCAACCCCAATACCAAACCCAACACCAAACACTAACACTTACCCTAAGGACAACCCAAACCCTACTCTAACCTAACCCCTATGCAAACACCAAACCACCATTCTACTTCAACCCCATAACCAATCCCAATACAACTATTATCCACTCCCAACCACAAACCCAACTCCTACCCCATCTACAATCCTAAATCAAACACTTTTTCTGAACCTGACACCATTAATGATCTCAAACCCAACCTCCACATCAATCCCTAACCTGACCCAATCCTAATTCAAAACCCAACTACAACTCCAAGCCCAACCAAAATTCTAACCCTAACCACAACCTCAGAACTAAAACTCTCAAAGGACTAATAAAAAAAATAGACTATTTTCTAAAAATAGAAGAAATAAAAATCAACAGTACCTGGCAAAATTTTGACATTTTATCACAAAATGTTATTAATATGTACCTTGGCACCAGAAAGTTAGTCAAAGTTAAAAAAAAAATTTAAAGAAAAAAAGTATATTATCAGAGAGGGAGAAATTGTGGAAATTTTATATTAAATATACTGATCTCTTTTCTACCAAAGGGTTAACTGAGACAAATAAATTTCATTTTAAAAGACGTTAGTATAGGAGGTAGGGAGATGCCTCAGTGGTTAAGAGCACTGACTGTTCTTCCAGAGAACCAAGGTTTGAGCACCCACTGGGCAGCTCAAAACAATTTATAGCTCCAGTCCCAGGACTCCAATAGTCCCTTCTTTCTTCCAGGGTCACTACACAAATATAATGCACAGACATAAATAAGGGCAAAATAAATAAAGGCAAATATAATGCACAGACATAAATAAAGGCAAAACACCCATACACGCAAAATAATAAAATGAAATATTTTTTTAAAGAAAAGAAATCAGCAAAGACACCATCTGCAACAATCCCTATCCAGTCAGAACTTCTCTAGTGTGGATCTGTTCTCAGTGTCATATCTTGCTCTCAAGGTTGAAAGGTTACAGTTAGTGCTTGAGGTTACGGTTAGGGCTAGGGCTAGGGTTAGGGTTAAGGTTAGGGACAGGGTTAGGGTTAGGGATAGGGTTAGCTAAGGTTAGAGTTAGGACTGGGGTTAAATCTAGGGTTAGGACTAGGGTTAGGTTAGGAGTAAGATTAGGTTAGTGTTATGGTTAAGGTTAGAGATAGGGCTAGGGCTGGGGTTGGGGCTAGAGTTAGGGTTAGGCTTAATGTTAGGGTTAGAGATAAGGTTAAGGCTAGGATTAGGGCTAGGACTAGGGTTAAGGCTAGGGCTAGGGTTAGGGTTAGGGACAGGGTTAGGGGTAGATGTAATATTAGGTTAGTGTTATGGTTAAAGTTAGGGTTAGGATTAGCTTTAAGACTATGGTTATGGGTAAGATGGTCTAGGCTTATTGCTTAGCTTAGGGTTAGGGCTGTTTGTTTTAAGAATAAGTGTAGCATTGGTGCTAAGATTAGGACTATAATCTAGGCTTAACACTAGGTTTTGAGTTAGTGTTTTGTTTTGGTTTAGCTAAAACTTAGTGTATTGTTTTGGGTTATGGCTAAGGTTAACTTTAGGTCTGAGGCTAAAGTCAGTTAGGAATAGGTTACAATTAGTAATATGTTTAGGGTAGGGGCCTAGAGTCAGCTTTAGAATAGGCCTAGGGTTAGCGTTTATTTTTGCTCTACAGTGGGGTTAGGGTTGGTACTAAGTTTAGCACTAGGCTAGAGTTAAGGTCTACAGTTAGTTCAGTCTACAGTTAGTGTTGCTGCTGGGACTAGGGTGAGAGGTAGGGCAAGGGTTAGGGTTCCAAGGTTAGGGTTAGACTCAGACTATGTTTAGTTCTAGAGCTGAGGTTATGGTTGGATTAGGGTTAGGATTGGGATCTAAACTAGAGTTAGGGTTATTTTTAGGGCTAACTTTAGAGTCCGTGTTGGTCTCTAGTTAGAATTAGGCTATGGTTATGCTATTTGGGGAATAGAGTTATGAGTCTAGATATTGTTCTGCAGGAGTTCAAGACAGGGTTCAGCCTTGTTTTAGGGATGAGGCTAAGCTGTGGTTGTGGGTAGGTTGCAGTTTAGTGTCAAGGTTGTTGTTGGTATTATAGTTAGAGCAATGGTTAGCGTTTGCTAGGGTTAGGGTTTGAGTTAGTGCTAGGGGTAGTGTTAGGACTATGGTTAGGGTTAGGTTCAGAGCTAGGGTTAGTGCTAGGGTTACAGTTACCATTAGGGCTTGTCTTAGTGTTAGTTGTTGGGATGGCTTTAAGCCTAGGATTCCCAGAGTTAAAGTCAAGTCTAGGGCTTGTATTATTTAAGTTTACACTTTGAGTTCAAGTTCAAGATAGACTAGACCTTGGAAAGTTTGATTTAATTTTTAAACCTTAAACCATCATTTCATTGCAAGATTTAGAATTAGGACTGGTGTTACCATTTTCTTCAAGCCTTGGAACAAGTTTAGAGTTAGTTATTGTTTGGGTGAGACCTATGGATAGAGTTCTTTGTTTCTGCTTATAGATAAAGCTAAGAATTTTAGTATTGATAGGTGTTGTGATATGTTCAAATTTAGGGTCAGGTATCATTATAGATATTGCTAGTGTTATGCCTTCGTAATAGTTTTATGACTGTTTCTAGGGTTGTTGGTATCAGGTTTCTACGGTCTGTTATTTGGTCTTGTTTTGTGTTAACATTATAGTTAGTGTTTATATGAAAAGAAATCCCTGAAGAAATGATGCCCTAAATTGATATGTATTGTTTAAGAATGGTGTTAGGTTAGGGTTACTTTTAGGTTAGAGTTGTATCTAGCATTCGTGTCAGTGTTAAGGCTAGGTAGAATTAAGGACAGAGATAGGCCTATCTCTATCCTCTATCCAGACTATATTTAGGATTAGGTCTAGGTTTAGCATTGAAATGGGGCTAATCTAGGTTCAGGTTAGAGTTAGATCTAAGTTTAGGTTTAGGCTTAGGTTTAGACCATTGGGTTATATTAGGCTTAGGGCTAGGTTTGGGTGTAGGATTAGTGTTAGTGTTAGTTTTAAGATTAGCATTAGGGATGGGCATAGTCTAGGTTCAGTTATAGTTAGGATTAGAATTAAGGTTAGACATAGGGTTAGAGTTATGGTTAAGGCTGCATATAATTTTGTGATCTACTTGCAGATCACAATGTGAGCTATTTGCCTTTCCTCATGCCATGTCTTTACTCTGATGTTGTAAACTGTATCCCTCAGAAACCATAAGCCTAAATGATTTCTTTTATTTAAAAATAGAATTTATAAGCCAGGCGGTGGTGGCACACGCCTTTAATCCCAGCACTTGGGAGGCAGAGGCAGGCAGATTTCTGAGTTCGAGGCCAGCCTGGTCTACAGAGT
>BDUI01024744.1:6164-23046 GCA_002335545.1 Apodemus speciosus | reverse complement strand
GGATGTCCATGACTTGGTGTGTGCATCCATGACTTGGTGTGAACATCCATGACTTGGTGTGTGCATCCATGACTTGATGTGTGCATCCATGACTTGGTGTGAACATCCATGACTTGATGTGTGCATCCATGACTTGGTGCGAACATCCATGACTTGGTGCGAACATCCATGACTTGGTGTGAGCATCCATGACTAGGTGTGAGCATCCATGACTTGGTGTGTGCATCCATGACTTGGTGTGAACATCTATGACTTGGTGTGAACATCCATGACTTGGTGTGTGCATCCATGACTTGATGTGTGCATCCATGACTTGGTGTGTGCATCCATGACTTGGTGTGAACATCTATGACTTGGTGTGAACATCCATGACTTGGTGGGTACATCCATGACTTGGTGGGTGCATCCATGACTTGGTGTGAGCATCCATGGCTTGGTATGTACGTCCATGACTTGTTTCCCTGCTGTTTTCATAGTCTCACATGCCTTTTCTCTAAACACAAACTCTTATTTCTTTTCCTCTTCTTATTAAGTGCTTATTGCGTTCCATGTAGTTTTTTTAAGTGGTCTATCCAGAAATAAGTCACACCAGGATTGGGACTCAGCATAGAAAGCTGGTGTGAGAAGCACAAATTGATTATTACTTCTTCCATTTTTCTTGCTATATTTTTATGACTTTATGTTTTATATGCCTAGACAACTTAAAGCTGAGTCTTACAATTTTAAAATCTTCTTTTAAATTTTCATTTAAATTTTTATGCAATATAAATTATCATATTTTT
Organism: Apodemus speciosus; assembly: GCA_002335545.1. Taxonomy (NCBI): domain Eukaryota; kingdom Metazoa; phylum Chordata; class Mammalia; order Rodentia; family Muridae; genus Apodemus; species Apodemus speciosus. The sequence continues at coordinate 22,264 of BDUI01024744.1, read as the reverse complement.
CTCTCCTCCAACTACTTTTAGATMTTCACCATCTCCTTATTCAACTAACTTCATGTACTTTCTCTCAATGAGGGGGGCGAGGAAAAACAATAACAAAATACCCCCAAATGAAAATCAAAATAGACAGGCTAAGATAAAGAAAACCATTAAGCAGAAACAAGTAGCACACATACAAAAGAACACAACACAACGATGGAGTCTGTTTTGTGTTGGCCATCTACTCCTGGACATGGGCCTGCCCTGGAGTGTGGGTAGTGTATCCAGTAACACTTGATTGGAGACAACTGAATTTCCCTTTCCTAGTGGGTATGTCTTGCAAGGAGATTCTGGGGGTCAGAATTTATGTCTGCTTCTTCTCAGCACTGATTTTGTCTGATTTGAATCTGTGCTGGGTTGTGTATGCTGTCATGGTCTCTAGGTTTATATTTGTAGCAGTCACGCTGGGTCTGGAGACGTTGTTTCCTTGGAGTCATCTACCACCTGTAGTTCTTACAGTCTTTACCCTTCCACTTCAAGGTACCTCAAGGGCTTAATAAACCTTGGGAGGGGTTCAGCATAACATTTAGAGAAGAGTGCTCCAATGTCTTTCTGCTTACTTCCTTATTCAGATCTCTGTTGTCACCACCGACTGCTAAAAAAAGCTTCAAGTGATTTTATTGCTTTTACTTTAGCAGACTAATAACAGTAGGTCTAAACCGATATGGTCTCAGGTTCTTGGCCATTTTTGCTGTGTAATATATGAGTCCATCTCATAGAGTGGGTCTTAAAAGTAATTGGTTACTTCCATTTGTGCCACTATCATATCCCAGTATATGTTGCTGTCTTTGTCAGGGTTTGTATTCCTGTACAAAGCATCATGACCAAGAAGCAATTTGGGGAGGAAGGAGTTTATTCAGCTACAATTCCACATTGCTGTTCAAGACTGAAACTCAAGCAGGTCAGGAAGCAGGAGCTGATGCAGAGGCCGTGGAGGGATGTTATTTACTGGCTTGCTTCCCCTAGCTTGCTCAAGTTGCTTTCTTATAGAACCCAAGACTACCAGCCCAGGGATGGCACCACCCACAGTGGGCCCTCCCACCCTTGATCACTAATTGAAGAAATGCCTTAGAGCTGGATCTCACGGAGGCGTTTCCTCAAGGGAGGCTCCTTTCTCTGTGATAACTCTAGCTTGTGTCAAGTTGACACACAAAACCAGTTACTACAATTGCAGAGAAGTCTCTGTTATAGATGAAAGGGTTTGRAGCTGGGTGAAATTGATTATTTTTCTGCTCCAGGAGCATGCAGAGTACCTTCTTCCAACACCATGAATGGTTAGTCAGTAGGGGTAAATTTTCTAGTTTAGCATCAACTCGACTTCTCTCTGTTTTGCTTGCTTGCTTTCAAATTAATGACATAAGTTAGTCGTGTCTTTAGCAATAGTACATTACTATCAGCTCTTGGAGACTGACCAATAGCTTGGCAGTAGCCTATGATTTGGGGGGATTGGGTTGTGTACAGACTCCCTTTGGTCAGTGACTCAGCATGATGTAACTCATTTCTGGCATTGGACAGCTTCATAGGTGGCATAAGTTACTAATTGGGCCATCGTCAACCCCATTATATGGTGGTTACACTTAATTTTTTCATGTATTTTAGGAAGCTGCTATACAAGTAGGTTTCCAAATCACACTTAAAGAGGCTGTTGGTGTTATTTGTCACCCCTCCCCCCTTATTTCCTCCTTTACCCTGCTTCTGTCTCCTCCCCATTTAATTCTCCTACTCAGGTTTTCCCTTTATCTCTTTATGACACTATATTCTACTTTCCCTTCCTTGGAAGATTCCTTTTGGATCTGGGTTACCTCACTTAGTATGATTGGTTCTATGTCTATCCATTCACCTATTAATTCTATAATTCCTTCTTTCTTAGTAACTGAATAATGTTCCACTGTGTAAATGTTCCATATTTTCATTATCCATCTAATGATATATAATGATTGATATACACCTAGGCTGTCTCAAATTTCTGGCTATAATATAGAGAGCAGCAATGAACATGTCTGTACAACTCAGTGGTACATTCCCTTAGGAATCTAATACCAGTTTTCAGCTCTTAAGGAACCGCGGCACTGACTTGTGTAGTGGCTCTACCARTGTGTATTCCCCAAGCAGTGGCTACAACTCCCCTTTCCTTGCATCCTCGCTGTCATATGCTCTCGTGTGTTTATTACTTCTGACCGTTTGGACTGATGCAAGARAACTCTGGAATAGTTTGAATTTGCTAGTCTCTGATGGCTAAGAAATCTGAATTTTTTTTAAGTGTTTCTCAGCCATTTGTGTTTAATCTTACTCTTTAATTTTATAGCCCATTTTCAAATCTGGTTATTAGTTTTCTTGATGTTCACTTTGTTGTTGTTCTTGTTTCTTATTCCTTACATATTCTTGATACTAACTCTATCAGATGTARTTTTTAAGATCTTTTCCCATTCTGTAGGTTGCCACTTTGTGGGAATGATGGTGTCCTTCGCTGTGAAGCTTTCTAGCTTCGTGGGGTCCCATTTGTTAATTGTCAGTTGTAATGCTTGGCTATCAGTGTGCTGTTCAGAAAGTTTTTTCCTGTACCAATGACTTCACACTATTCCCTGCTTTCTCTTCCATCCTATTCAGGGTAAATGGTCATATCTTGAGGTCCTTCATTCATTTGGAGTTTAGTTTTGTGTGGTGTGATAAGTATGGATCGATTTGTATTCATTTACAGGCAGCCATCCAGTTTGACCAGAAGCACCCTTTGCTGATTTCAAGCTCTACCATAGAGCAATGGCAGTAAAAACAACATGGCATTTTAGTTAYAACAGACATTGTGATCAATGGAGTGGACTTGAAGACCCAGACATCCACAGGCATATTTACAAACTTGTATCACATCAAACTGACTTTAGATCCCATCAGAACTAACCATCTACTCCTTGCCAACTTGACACCGAAGTGTATCACTTTATAACCTTCCGCCTGTATCTCATAGGCTCTTAGCCACCTCCTAATGCAAAATGCATTCATTCCAACCTTAACTGTCCCCCTAGCCTAGATCTGTGTCACAAAGTTGAGGTGGGTCTTCTCACTTCAGTTAATCTATTTGGGACTATTTTTCACAGGCATGCCCAAAAGCTAACTTAACCTTAGATAGYTCCTTACAGGCTTGTCTCCTGGGTGATTCTGGACCCCTGGGAGTTAACAAGCTGAATAAACCATCACATTCTTTTACAGTCTTCTGAGGCTTGAACTTTGGGCCTTGTGATTGGCAAACATTCAACTGCTGAGCTGAAACTCATCCCTTTGTAGCTTCGTAATGTCTGTAAGGCAGAGCCGTGGTCCATCCAGTTCTCACGTCTGACCCTGATCATTTCTCCTTCTCTCTCGTCGTTCCCATAGGAAATGGCCTTTCAGAGGTGGCTGTGAGTTTCTAGTTTTCCACATCAGTTGTTTCTGTTCTTATTTCTTTCACTGACTTCGGGCTTCTTTTGCATTTTCTTTCTAACTTCTCTAAGTAAAACTTAAACTACTAACTTTTAAGGTTTTAGCTTTTCAGAGGTAGAAACATTTAAAGTTCTAAATGCTGTCTTGGGCATATGCCACAAATTTTAACATTTTGTATCCCATGAATTTTAAGGTATTTAATTTTATTATCTCTTATGATTTCTTTTTGTTATGTGTTATTTAGAGTGTGTGATGTTCAAATACATTGAAACCTGTGTGTGTTGCTTATTTCTAAATTAACCTTATTGGAGTCAGAAAACATGTTCTGATTTCAACTCTGTGAAATTTGTTGACACTATTTTTTCTACTAGATGTGGTCTGCCCTGGGCAGTGTTCTATGTATATTTGAAAAGAGTATTCAACAAATRCTGAGTGCATTATTTTATTGTGTTAGTTAGATAGTACTATTTGTTAGTGCGGTCCAGATTTTCTTTCTTTTTAAAAATTTTTATTTTTATCATATCAATACAATATATATTTTATACCAATCATAGAGAAATAATGGATGTTATTAAATGAATAGAAAAAGATAAAGTCTTTTTGTTTGTTCATTTTGTTTTTAGTAGAACTTACAATCTTGGCTCTTACTGTGGTAGAAATACAAAATAAGAAAAATTTTCAGACATTGGAGTTCATTGTGATAAGACTGTACTTCAATGTCCCTCACATCACCAAAGGGTTTTACCTCCATAGTAGCTAAGCTAAGAGTTGACAGTTCTGCTGCGCCAAAAAAATGAATGTAGGCACAATTATTTGGATACTGATTTCCTGCTATGGTGAAAGCTATTTGACTTGAGTGATTGTCATCAYTCTCAGCCCACGGGGAAAGGTTACATTTGTTTAAGAAATGGTATGTGCATTAAGATGGTCTATCCATGAAGTCGTTCATTAACTGTTTCATTGAACAATGGTTCTGCTTGGAGTGTAGCMCAGACATTAGGTGAGAGTAAGATTCTGGTTCTTTGGCTGTGATGATTTTGAAAAGCATTCATCTCAGAAAAAGAATAACTTAAAGGTCATCTTCTTCAAAATCGATACAATAATTATAAATATCAAGTAAAGCATTCAGTCTCACCCTTTGTTGTTCTCTTACAAGCCACCTCCCAAATTAATTGTCTGTGTTTCTTTGGCTGTATAAATAATTTTAAAATATGTAAGCTGTTCTGAAAACCATAGTATAGCGTGAAAGCATCAAATAAACAATCCTACTAATAGAGAGGCTAAGATAGGAGAAGCATGATTTCAAGACCATTATGTGGTACACAGCAAGACACTGTCGCATACAAATAAGCAGAAAGTGTATATGGATTGTGAGATATTGGACATATTTCTCCAATTATCAAATTAGACCACTNCAGACATTAGGTGAGAGTAAGATTCTGGTTCTTTGGCTGTGATGATTTTGAAAAGCATTCATCTCAGAAAAAGAATAACTTAAAGGTCATCTTCTTCAAAATCGATACAATAATTATAAATATCAAGTAAAGCATTCAGTCTCACCCTTTGTTGTTCTCTTACAAGCCACCTCCCAAATTAATTGTCTGTGTTTCTTTGGCTGTATAAATAATTTTAAAATATGTAAGCTGTTCTGAAAACCATAGTATAGCGTGAAAGCATCAAATAAACAATCCTACTAATAGAGAGGCTAAGATAGGAGAAGCATGATTTCAAGACCATTATTGGTACACAGCAAGACACTGTCGCATACAAATAAGCAGAAAGTGTATATGGATTGTGAGATATTGGACATATTTCTCCAATTACCAAATTAGACCACTGGGTGATAGCCAACAAATTTCTAATTCCTCATGTATTTGAATTCAATTGATTAGGATATGTTTGTAATACTAATTTTCATGTTAAGAGATATTAAGGAAAAGTGATTGTTACTTCCTTTCATTTTCTTTGTTAGAGGTGGAATTATGTTTGTGTGGGTKTGTTAAAGGATTACTTTCCTGCTTTTTCTAGGGTGTAGTTTCCCTCCTTGTGTTGGTGTTTTCCATCTGTTATCCTTTGTAGGGCTGGATTTGTGGATAGATATTGTATAAACTTGGTTTTGTCATGGAATAACTTTGTTTTTTCCATCTATGGTGATTGAGAGTTTTGTTGGGTATAGTAGCCTGGGCTGGCATTTGTGTTCTCTGAGGGTCTGTATGASATCTGCCYAGGATCTTCTGGCTTTCATCATCTCTGGTAAGCAGTCTGATGTAATTCTGATAGGTCTGCTTTTATATGTTACTTGACCCTTTTCCCTTACTGCTTTTAATATTCTTTCTTTGTGCATTTGGTGTTTTGATTATTATGTGACAGGAGGAATTTCCTTTTTGGTTCAGTCTATTTGGAGTCTGTAGGCTTCTTGTATGTTCATGGGCATCTCTTTCTTTAGGTTGGGGAAGTTTTCTTCTCTAATTTCGTTCAAGATATTTACTGGCCTTTAAGTTGGAAATCTTCACTCTCTTCTATACCTATTATCCTTAGGTCTGGTCTTCTCATTGTGACCTGGATTTCCTGGATGTTTGGATTAGGAACTTTTTGCATTTTGCATTTTCTTTTACTCTTGTGCCAATGTTTTCTATGATATTTTCTGCACCTGAGATTCTCTCTTCTATCTCTTGTATTCTGTTGGTGATGCTTGCATCTATGACTCCTGATCTCTTTCCTAGGTTTTCTCCCTTTGTGATTTCTTTATTGTTTCTATTTCCATTTTTAGATCCTGGATGGTTTTGTTCACTTCCTCTGCCTGTTTGATTGAGTTTTCCTGTGATTCTTTAAGGGATTTTTGTGTTTCCTCTTTAAGGGCTTCTGCCTGTTTACTGTGTCTCCTTTATTTCTTTAAGGAGTTATTTACGTCCTTCTTAAAGTCCTCCATCATCATCACGAGAAGTGATTTTAGATCCAAATCTTGCTTTTCTGGTGTGATGGTGTATTCAGGACTTGCTATGGTGGAAGAGTTGGGTTCTGATGATGCCAAGTAACCTTGGTTTCTGTTGCTTATGTTCTTGTGCTTGCCTCCTGCCATCTGGTTATCTCTGTGCTGTCTGCCCTTGCTATATCTGACTGGAGTCTGTCCTTCCTGTGATCCTGGTTGTGTCAGAACTCCTCAGAGTCAAGCTGTCTCTGTGATTCTGTGATCCTGTGATCCTGTGATCCTGATATCTTTGGTGTGTCCAAGCTCCTGGGAGTCAAGCTGCCTCTGGGACCCTGAGATCCTGGTGTGACCAAGCTCCTGGGATCCTATGATCTTGTGATCCGCGGCTTGTAAAAGTGCCTGGGAGTGGAGCTTCCTCTGAGTGCTGTGGGGCTGGCTGCAAAGTTTGCACCCAAGGTCTGCTCACGGCACCGGCCCAGACAGACCCCAGATTTACATCTTACTGTGTAATGTCTCCTTTTTGATCACTTACAGAAAAGGKGAYGTTAATTTTCAGCTGTGATTGTTTTCTCTGCCTTCCCTTGAGTTAAGAATGTCTGTGAGGTGTGTTTGGACTTTCCGTCAGCAGCAAATGTATTTTATTACATATTTGGGAGTTTTATGTCTTCTTGATGAATGGGACTTTACATTTATGAGATGTTCCATTTCTCTTTTAAGTATATTTCAGTTTTTTCTTTGACACTTTCTTACATGTATGCAGTATCACTGGAACCATATCTAAGCCGCACTCCTCCTATGCCCTGGAAATTAATCATACTTTGAAGTGTTCTTTATTATTTCCAAACTTGTCAAAGTTGGTAAGAAAAGAAATAGCCTAGTTTTTACTAGCTCCTCAGAAATTCTACTTCAGCAGGCCTAGCTGTTTCAGTTGAATGCGGACAGAGACAGGCCGTCCCACGTCTAATTACTGACGCTGTGAAGATTCACACTCATAATTCAATGATTATTTTTATCTCCCTGACTTTTTATTTCTTTATTATTTATTTTCTCTGCTTCTTTTGGTTAACATTATTTCATTTGAGGATTTTGCAGAAATGCAGTTCTACTCACCTAGGCTATATTGTGCTTCCTTGTCTTACTATGTTAAGGCATGACACAAATACTGCAGATTTTTGCTTTAATGCGTTAAATTAGTATTTTGCACACATATCTTTTAAAAATTGCATTTANTCCTCATTGGGAACTTGTATGCAACAAAAACTTATTTCCACATCCTCAGATAGTGAAGACTTGTGATAGGTTTCCCAAAAGTTTTTCATGGAAACTTTCATTATCCCCGTTCATGCTTATTAGTTCTTAGCAGAGAGACATTTGGCAGCAATAAACATGACTAGCCTGAGAATTTATTATACTGTTGTTCTTTAGTTTCATTCATTTGACAAATGCATTTCACATTTGACCATGCCCATTTATTTCTGTACCACATTAACTGGTGTAAGAAATTGGCTTAAATGCAACAACATTAATAATATAAAAGAAAAAAAATAAGAGTAAAATGATTTATTTCGGAAAGGAAATTGTTATGAAAAATAGTATGAACTAAAACATTATAGCTAGAAACATTATGCTTTAATCTATTATCATTAGAGTATGAATGGACATTGTCCTCAAAATATGTTACTTTTTTTTATTCCAAAGGAATAAATGTAGCTGACATGCTCAGCTATTTTCCCACATAAGGGCAGATGAAGTTTGACTTTCTTTGGATGGTGTCACTCTATATTTAAACTAGCTACTGTTTTAGATCTGAAAATGTTATCCTTGGGTTACTAATAACTGTTATATTTAACTGGCCTTAAGACCATTGCTCACTGTTTCCAAAAGCTGTCTCAAACCTTGGATATACCAACTGGTTCCAAGAGAGTAAAACAATAGCAATTTCTTCTGTGTATTCTTTCTTATTAAGAGAACTTTAAACATGATTTATATTAGAGGAGTGCACTAAATATATCCACACCATATTGGTTTCATAATTATTCATTTTAATTATCTAGTTTAGGTCACTACAATATTCTAAGAGTTATTTCAATGTTCATTTGTTAATTGTGAAGTACTTCAGAGATAAATATGAAGATTTAACAAGTCTATATATTTTAAAGTCCTTGTCCAATACCTTTTTACAAAAGAAAAATTCAAAAATTCAAAAACCAAAAGAAAGGAAAAAAAGAAGAAAGAAAATCCACCACCACCACCACCACCACAACAACAAAATATCCAGATGCACACACTTCATACCCTCTAAACAAGAATAAGAAAGAACCATGGAATAGTAGTAAGAGTGTGCTTGCAAGCGTACTGGTCTGAGTTCAATCCACTCCTGGTTGAAGGAGACAATCAGTTTTCAAAAGTGATCTTGTGCCTTCTACAAAAGCAGAGTGTACTGCATGTGTAACCGCCCATGCCTGTGCACACCCGTGGATGGGCACACACACACACACACACACACACACACACACACACGCAATAAGGAGCCTTGAAGTTTAAAAATTTACATTGCCACAGACCAAACTATAATAATAGTGGTTCTTTGTGATGTCAGTGTAACATTTTTGTTGATATTTAGATTAGTATAAAATAATAATGAGAATAAAAACCTCGGATTTTACTGTATAGAATAAAAGTTTAACTGAGCCAAAAAAAACATTTTTAAATTTGTGACCACATTTATTTCTTCTTTTGTGTGTGGAGAGTGGGAGCAGGCATATGCCACAGCCCTCATGGGGATGTCTGAGGACAACTTGCAGGAGATGGTTCTCACCTTTTGCCCTGTACTTCTGAGGCTCGAACTCAGGTACATGGTCTTGGTGGCAGAGGTCTTTAGCCACTAAACCATCTTGCTGGCAGTGGTCACAAATATTTGTAATATCTAAGCTTATGTTTAAATCTGGGGAAAATATAATTTCTAGGAGGGATTATAATTAAAATTGTTTTCTTGGACAGTATGAAAATCAGTTGAACATGTTCTATGATGGAGTTATACAATTTTCACTAATTGTGAACATCTAGTACTTTTAAAATTAAAATCACATTTTATTATTCAACTTGCTTAAAGAATTTTCATATTTTTCCGTAGGCTTCACCACCCATATGCTGTTAAACTCTTTATCAAGATGAATTCCCTCACGCTGTTACTAAAAACACCATACTGAAGGAAGAGCAGGGCGCGTAGGAATCTATGCCTTACACTATTACTTGAGACTCCCACTATGATATCTCTGTAAAATATAAACCCCCACTCTCAGTTGCAAACTGGAAGACAGAGACAATGTTGGGAGTTATTGCTCAAAGCGCAATGATAGTAACCGAATTTAAATTTAGTTTTGTATGGCTGGAGTCTTTTCTCTTTTCTCCTTCCTTCCTACCTTCCTTCCTTCCTTCCTTCGCTCCCTCCCTCCCTTCATCCCTATTTTCTTTTCTTTCTTCCTTTCTTCTTTTCTTTCTTTCTTTCTTTCTTTCTTTCTTTCTTTCTTTCTTTCTTTCTTTCTTTCTTTCTTTCTGTCTACTTTTTTAAAGACAGGGTTTTTCAGTGCAGTTCTGGTTGTCCTGGAACTTGTTCTGTATAACATGCTGGTTTCCAACTCTGAAATATGCCTACCTCTCTCTACTGAGTACTGGGAATTAAGGTGTTTGTCACTACTGTCCACCTGACTAGAATTTATCGTAAAGAAGAAATTTTGCTTCATATTCAGTAACAAAGCATTTAATTCAAAAGCAATATAGACAAAATCACTGGAAAAGAAAAAATGTGAGGTAGATATCTGCTTATACAAGCATTGGTTAGGGCTTATACATTGTCTATAAATCAGGCATATAAAACTAAAGATGAAAAAAGTTATCAGTGTGTGAACATGGTAAAATCTCTATCTATCTATCTATCTATCTATCTATCTATCTATCTATCTANTTTGCAGAAATGCAGTTCTACTCACCTAGGCTATATTGTGCTTCCTTGTCTTACTATGTTAAGGCATGACACAAATACTGCAGATTTTTGCTTTAATGCGTTAAATTAGTATTTTGCACACATATCTTTTAAAAATTGCATTTACCCATTTGTTTTGTTGAGGTGGATATGCATGGGAGGTCAGAAGACGGCTTGTGAGAGGTGGTTCTTTCCTTCTGCCTTGTGGGTCCCTGGGGATTGAACGCAGGTGTGAGGGGATCTGCCTTGCGCCATGTCCACACCCTGTATGCATACACGTCTTTTCTTTCTAGTTTTTTTTCCCCTTTTTTCCTTTCTAAATGTCCACAAGGTAATACTTCTGTTAATTCCTAAAAACGTTTTTTGTTTTGGTTTTTTGAGGGTTTTTTGTTGTTGTTTTGTTTTCGTTTTTGTTTTTTGTTTTTGCTGGCAAAAAATTCATTCAGATATTTTATATTTTATTTAAAAGATATTTCAATAAATTTAGAATTTGCCTTGTTTACCATGTATGAGGCTCTCCCAGGATTCTCTTTCCAGTGACACAAACAAGTCCATACTCCACCCCGWCSTGGACCAAAACTTTTTCCTTTGTTAGGTTTTCTGTTGCTGTGCTGAAGCCCCATGACCACATGGTGTGGGGAGAGAAGGAGTATTTCATCTGACACCGTAGTCCAGCATTAGGACAGGAAATCGGGGCAGGAGCCTGGAGGTCCCGGGACTGAAGCAGGGGCCTTAGAGGARTGCTGTTTACTTGTTTCTTCTTCCTGGCTTGTTCAGCCCGCTTCGTTTGTTCGTTTGTTTTAATATTTATTTGTTTAATATATATTTGTGCTCTGTGTTCATGCACACTAGAGGAGGGCATCAGATCCCATTACAGATGGTTGTGAGCCACCATGTGGTTGCTGGGAACTGAACTCAGGACCTGCTTTCTTATATCGCCTACAACCCTACCCAAGGGTGGCAGCACCCACAGTGAGCTGGCCCTCTAACAACCATCACGTGAGTAACTGCACCRCAGGTTGGCCACAGCCCAGTCAGGGATGCATTTTCTCAGTTGAGGCCCACATTCCCAGATGCCTCCAGCTTCTTATGCTGACATAARGCTGCTAGCGTGCCTGTGAGGGCCTTTGTCTTCCACCACTTCTCAGGTGTGGTCATTGTCATCTTGCTTCCATTGCTCTGAGAAAATAGTACACAGAACTTTTCTTATTTTCTCCTTTATTTTTAATTTTTATTCTTTGAAAGGTTCATGCATGTGTATAATGTTTCTTGCTTATGGTTAACCCTCCCCCTTATCCCTTCCTACTTCCCACATGGACTCTACCAACAACACATCTCCCCTTCAACATCATGTCCTCTTTCAAAAAAACCAAAACATTTTTTTTTGTAGCCCACAGATTCCAATTACTAATGCTCCTGTCTACTGGGACAGGGGCAACCTACTTGTAGCTACAGCCCAAAGTAAAATGACTCTCCTCCCATCAGCCATCAACTGGTAATAGCTCCTTACACGGGACAGGGCCTCRCGTCTCTTCTGCTAGCCGTGCTGGGATTTTTGGCTGAYTTGTTCTCGTGCTGTGACTCGATGCATGCAATAGCCGTATCATGCCCAGATAACAGTATTCCCAGCTTTCCTCTGTGGTGCTTTGAAGAGGTACGGTCCCCATAAGCTCCTGTGATTGAGTGCTTGGCCTAGGGAGTGACACACTTAGGAGGTATGGCCTTGTTGGCGTCGATGTGGTCGTGTTGGAGGATGCATGTCACYGTGGGGGCGAGCTTTGAGGTCTCCTGTGGTCAAGCTACACTCAGGGTGGCACACAGCCTCCTTCTGCTGCCTGTGGGTCCAGAYGCAGAACTCTCGGCTCCTTCTCCAGCACCGCGKCTGCCTGCATSCCGCCATGCTTCCCRCCACGGTGATAATGGACTCTGGAMCTGTGCGCTGGCTCTAATTAAATGTCCTTTATAAGAGTTGCCTTAGTCATGGTGTCTCTTCACAGCAATGAAACCCCCAACTAAGACACTTCCCCATCTTCCAACTCTCAGATTCTGTTTCCCACCTCAACATAATATTTTATTATTTGGGAATTCCATACACTATAACCCGTCACACTTCCTTTCCTCCCAGGCCCACCTTCCCATGCTTGTGCCCTTTCCCAAAATAAGAAAAAAAGCAAAACACCAAGTTCAAGTTGTGTTGCCCATGTACTCTCTGGAGCATGGCCAGCTTCCCAGATGCTAACTCCACTTCTCAGACTGTTTCGTGATTGTCCCGTGTATCATATGATTGTCCCATGTATCACCGAGATCCTATTTGGTTTCGGTGGGTTCTTAATGTGTAACTTGGTTCTCTGAGAACTCTGTACAGTGTACTTTGATCATACTCACCTCCTCACTTCTCCCCTTAACTCCCACACTGCTAAACTCTGTGTCCTTTCTTGTTCATTTGTTTTGTAAATAACTAGTTGGGTCCAGTTTGTGCCATGCTTCTGGGTGTGGGGCCATCTACCGTGCATGGCTGACCTCTATTTTCATTTTTAAAATCTTAATTTTCTTTGTAATCAGCTTCTATCATTGCTTTTGTTACCAATCCTTAAGTTTACTGACTTATAAAAAAAATCCTCATTTATTTATTTTGTTTGTGTGTTTACACAGGAGTGCTCTGGCGTATGTGTGGAGGTCAGAGGACTGTTTTCGGTAGTTAGTTCTCTGCTTCCACTATGTGGGTTCTGGAAATCAAAGGCATGTTGTCAGGCTTAGTGGCAAATCCTTTCATCAGCTGACCCATCGTGGCAGCCCAAGGCTCCTGCTTCTTCAGTTTGTTAGATATTTTTACTCTATTAGTAAATTTGTTCATTTTAAACATTGTAACTTTCAAATCTAAAATTTCTGCAACTTTTCTGTCATAANCTGTGCGCTGGCTCTAATTAAATGTCCTTTATAAGAGTTGCCTTAGTCATGGTGTCTCTTCACAGCAATGAAACCCCCAACTAAGACACTTCCCCATCTTCCAACTCTCAGATTCTGTTTCCCACCTCAACATAATATTTTATTATTTGGGAATTCCATACACTATAACCCGTCACACTTCCTTTCCTCCCAGGCCCACCTTCCCATGCTTGTGCCCTTTCCCAAAATAAGAAAAAAAGCAAAACACCAAGTTCAAGTTGTGTTGCCCATGTACTCTCTGGAGCATGGCCAGCTTCCCAGATGCTAACTCCACTTCTCAGACTGTTTCGTGATTGTCCCGTGTATCATATGATTGTCCCATGTATCACCGAGATCCTATTTGGTTTCGGTGGGTTCTTAATGTGTAACTTGGTTCTCTGAGAACTCTGTACAGTGTACTTTGATCATACTCACCTCCTCACTTCTCCCCTTAACTCCCACACTGCTAAACTCTGTGTCCTTTCTTGTTCATTTGTTTTGTAAATAACTAGTTGGGTCCAGTTTGTGCCATGCTTCTGGGTGTGGGGCCATCTACCGTGCATGGCTGACCTCTATTTTCATTTTTAAAATCTTAATTTTCTTTGTAATCAGCTTCTATCATTGCTTTTGTTACCAATCCTTAAGTTTACTGACTTATAAAAAAAATCCTCATTTATTTATTTTGTTTGTGTGTTTACACAGGAGTGCTCTGGCGTATGTGTGGAGGTCAGAGGACTGTTTTCGGTAGTTAGTTCTCTGCTTCCACTATGTGGGTTCTGGAAATCAAAGGCATGTTGTCAGGCTTAGTGGCAAATCCTTTCATCAGCTGACCCATCGTGGCAGCCCAAGGCTCCTGCTTCTTCAGTTTGTTAGATATTTTTACTCTATTAGTAAATTTGTTCATTTTAAACATTGTAACTTTCAAATCTAAAATTTCTGCAACTTTTCTGTCATAATTTTCCATTTTGTAAGTTGAGTGTATATAGACTAGCTGTCTTGGGATGTGTTTGTTTGTTTGATTGCTTTCTTGCTTCCTTTTCTTCCTGTTTAGACAATTGGAGCCTCCTGAATGTCCCCCCTTGAATATGGTTACTTTCCCTGCTTTGTATGGCTCATAGCAGTTTGCTGTTCTGCCCACACTGACGGGCTGAGAGGTTGTAGGCTGTATGGGCTATTTCAGCTTTATAGGGCATTGAGTTCTGACCTGTATGCTGTGGTATTACTGCATTTTTTACTCTGGCTTTACTTTTGTTGTGGGTTAAGGTAGATCTATTTTGGTTTTGTTGCTCTAGAGAACAGCCCTTCCTTTTTTTAAAGTGTGGTTCTTTTTCCGTAAGGCAAAAGGTTACTGTGATTGAGTAACTTTCTATGTTTCTGGATTTAAATTTTCAGTGTGGTTTCTGTGTGCTCTGGCTAGTCAACATTTCCTACCATTGTTTGATCTCAGGTATCTGTTTATCTTTCTTTGAATAATAAAGCCTTTCTTGCTCTGTTTTGCACAGCTCTTAATCAGAAGTATTTGTGGTTTGGGGTCGAGATGCCTTTGCATATAACCCTTGTCTCCTGGTTCATGAATTCTACTGCTGCAGGAATCCTGAGTCTATCTGTACCCTTTGTGGGATTCTCCCTGAGGATATGTGAATAAATGTCTAGTCACACAAGTTTTCTATTTGGGAAAGGAAGATTTATCAGTGAGATGAAAAGCAAGCCAGTACAAGGCATCCTGGGAGTCAAGCAAGACAGGAGACCGGCCTCTGGAACGCAGGGGAGCAGACCTCCTACCCTTAAAACTGTACTAGAGACACAGCCGTTTTTTTCTTTTATCTTCCTACCGTTAAAAAGAGAAAATATAAAAAAAAAAAAAAAAGAGAGAGAGAAAATATTTAATCATTTATTTGCAGCATATACACGTGGAGGTTAGAAGTCAGCTTGTGGGAGTTCGTCCTGTCTCTCCGCCATGGCTTCCTCCAGGGTTCTGGGCATTAGTCCTGGCTCACCAGGCTCACCAGGCTCAGCAGCAGGCTCCTCCCACGACCGCCCCTTCTTTAGATCTTTGTGTCTGTCTCAGTGTAGCCCATGCTGTCCTGGATCTTTCAGCCATCCTCCTGCCTACCTCTCTGGTGCTGAAATTTTGGGGTGTAAGCCGAAAATAGGTCTTGAGTCAGTTCTTTATATCCTTCTTCATCTGTACAATTCATCTGGACAAGAATACATAGGGCCTSTGTTATCCTGGAATTGATTTTTAGTTACTCCAAGGTATAAATCAGAAAAATACCAAATAAATGATCATTGAACAGTGAAATATGTGTGGAAAGGTAAGTTRCATCTGTAACAAAGCAGATTAATTTTCTGGTATCGCATCGAAATGCAAGTGCAGGGACCAGAAGTATACCATGGAGGTAGGTAAGTGCTTACTGTGTGCAGGGACTTAGTTTTCACCCCAAGTAACCTCCTTCCTCTAAAAMTSTAAGAGTAGGAGTGCTGACTCTTTCTGTGTTGACCCGACTCAGGCTGTAGTCATCTGAGAGGAAGGAACTTCGGTTGAGAAAATGCRTCCAGAGGACTGGGGTATAATCAGGCTYGTCTGTAGGACTTTTTCTTAGTGACCAATGAGGGAATGGCCAGCCTGTTGTGGTGGCGAYACCCYGGTCAGTTTTGGGGGTGCGCTAAGGAAAGCAGGAGGAGGAAACCAGTAAGCAGCACCCCTCCATGACCTGTGCGTCAGCTCCTCCTGCCTCCAAGATCCTTTCCATTTTCTTCCTCTGCTATTTAGGATATGTAAGCCAAATAAACCCTTTCCTCTCTAAGTTGCTC
>BDUI01024738.1:0-22077 GCA_002335545.1 Apodemus speciosus | reverse complement strand
GATATTTAAAGAGCATTGCTAATGTTTCAAAATTAGCCTTTTGAACTAATTTCTAGTTTGATTATATTATGTTCATAAAATATACTTGAAGTACATTTGAAATCATTTGAAATGATTTTGACTTTGAACTAACATCTTGATATTTGTTTTATCATCTCTATATTGATGAGTATCTTATATACATTTCAAAACTATACACATTTACATGCTATTAAGTATAATGATATTGGAACCCACAGGGTCTATGCCTCACCTGGAACCTGGCTGAGAACTGGTAAATGGCCCTCTAATCACCTTAGAAGATTTCCTTGGGTCTTTGAGAGTTATGAGGACATTGTTTTTCCTATTTTCTACATGTAAGTCTTGTCAAAAAGATTTCTGTAGTGAAGTCTGAAGCACTTTTGCAGATTTAGTTTATGCTGTCTCCATGGAGTTACTGTGTCAGGACTTGGCCTTTTTTGCTATTCTCTGTGTCCTGAAGAATCTACCTTTAATATTCCTTAAACCAAAAATAGCATCAGTTTCTTGGAAGTACACACCTTGTGGGCAATTATTGAATTTTGCCTGCATTTGTGTTTAGGCAGGTAATAAAGCCTTCAAACCAGCATCAGAAATTGTTATTGCTCTATTAGTCTTACTCTGGCTTCCCTTTTCCTTCTTAATTACCAATTATCACTTTTTCTGAGACTTAACTTCCCTGCCACCAACTCCCAAAGAAGTAACCTATTCTTAGTACTGAACTTTGTATTTATAATCTTGGGTGATTAGTAGGGGAGTTGTTGCTCTATTACATTTGGATGGTTTTGGGGTGTATTAATCTTTCAGCTTTTCTGTAATATATGCAGACATTAGCCCCTCCTACCTGCGGTACAGGTGGCAAAGATTTTTTTTTTATTCTCTCTCCCATCTTTCCACTAATCTGATAGTTTTCCTTGCTGTGCATGCTTTTAATTTCATATAAACTAATTTGTAAATTCTTGGTATCATTTCCTGTGCTAGTGCATTCCCTTTTCTTGCCTAAGCCTACATTTAGATGTGCTTTCCCTTTGTCAAATTACTCTTTCTCATTCACCCTCTCTGTCATAGAGTGACAGAGCAAAAAGATCCATGCTGGTTGCCAGGACTATTTAATTTTGGCATTCTCAGCCTCCAAGTCTGAGAAATAAATTTCTTCTGCTTAGAAATTACACCATGTCCAGTATTTTATTAATAGCACAAAACAGACCAAGATAGGACTAATATAAATAATTGTATCATAGACATTCACATGAATGTCCCACAATTTCTAGCTTATATTATGGTTATTTATTCAAATACAATGAATAATATTGTATCCCAGGTGGCAATAGAGATTATACTCCCACCAGTGTTATGTAAATATTGAGCAGCCCTAACACTGTTCATTCTTACCAACAATTGATCTAGACAATTATTTTAATTTCATGAGCAATTCTGGTTGTGTTACAGTAACTTATATTGGTATACATTTTCATTCCTATGCTTCCAAAACAAATCTTATATGCTCATTGACTCTTTATGAATCTTGTTAATGAACAGTGTGCTTCATTCTCTTGTACATTTTTATGTCATGCTCTCATTTTATAATTGACTTGTAGAAGATATTTATACATTATGGATGGGATTTCTGGTTCATTTGAACCACTGAAAACACCTGCTACCACAGTGTGACTTGTATTTTCATTACTTTAAAAACACTAACTCTCAGTCTTAATGCATTACTATCTACTAATGTTTACATTTATTATTAGTGCATTATTGTTTGTTTTGTTTAGTCATTACCTGCTCTATAGCTGCAAAAAATATTTATGCCTATTATCTCCTAGAATTTTTATTGATTTGCTTTTTTTTCATTTAGATTTATGATCCATCTTGGAATTGTTTTTTGTGTAAGTTGTGACATAAAGGTCAAATTCTTTTTTCTATATGGCTTTTCATTTACTCCAATAAGATTTGTTGAATGACTCATCCATTCACCACTGCCAAGCAAAGAAGCAAAGACACCTTTGTTGAAAAAATACAAATACACACAGACACGTGCATATAATTATTCCATGTTTTCAATTGGGGTCTTTTAGTTAATTTTACTTGAAACGATATCACACTATCTTAATTCTTTTAAACATTTATTTTATTTGAGAATTTCAGTTATAAGTACTGTATTTACATCACTTTGACCTCACATTCTCTCTCATCCTACTATGTTTTCCTGAATTCCTCTCAACTTCACAATGTTTGAGGCTTAGATTCAACCACACCAAAACTATGATATGTGATCTAAAGTATGAAATACACTGTTGCAAGAATAAAACTACAAGTCACTGGAGGAGATCATTTCCAAACATATATATGATAAAGGAACTTAATCCAAAATGTTCAAACACTATTTTCAAAAGCACACAACACAATCAGAAGGTTCTAAACAGTTATTACACCAAGAAAGCTATATAGATGTGAAATAAGGATAGAAAAACTCCATTATTTGTTTTTATCAAACTGTAAATTATAAGAACAACATTTAAAAGTTAAAATCTAAGACCTATTAACAGCAAATTCTAGTAAAGATCAAAAGTATTAATTTCATTCATCAGTCATAATAACACATCTTTGAAGACAGTTTGAAAGTATTTTAGAAGTCAATGTAATTTTACGAAACTCAATATATTTGGTTCAATTATCACACTCTTAAAATATTTACCTCTCTCACATGAATATGCACAACAGCCTTATTTATAATATCAGAAATGAAAACACTGGTGATACTTTTCAGTAAATGATGAACAGCTAAGCAAACTGTAATACATCACTATATAGGAATTTAATTAATTATAAAAAGAAAAATGCCTCTTAAGCTATAATGAGGCCTACATGTGTGTTTAATGTAGATTTTGCATGACAGAAAAGTTTTGCATCACTGTGAAAAGTTTGAAAACAAAAGTATGATTTTAATTATATGAAAATCTAGAAAAAATAAGAGAATGGAAAATATCTGCCAGGGTTTACAGGATAGCATGAGAGTTGAAGGATTATAGCATGGGAGGCACAATAGTCTTTATAGTTCCTTAAATTGTAAATGGGTATGGGTGATAATGCATTTGTGAAAACCCATAGATCTTTTTGGTTCTAAACCTAGTTTTTAATGGCTGAGATATCTCATGCTGGTAGATACTTATAGAAGAAAAACTAAAACTCAGATTTTTCAAGTTAAAAAAGGCTTTTCTAGTCTTTCCATCTCAAGAAGGAATGCATACCAGGAAAGAATCATACTGTGTCATAACTCTGTGGAAGAATCTTAGTGAAAGTGTTGTAGTAATGGCAGTGGTCAAAGGAATGTGGAAATGAGCAGGCTCTGTGGGAATGAAGACAAAATGAATTGTATTCCTACCTTAGCTGGTAGAGTCACTTCCTCTGTGTTTTATGATAATGCTGCTATATACATATGCACATAAGGAAAGCCATGGTGTTTGCCTGCATAAGAGGAGTAAGGGGAGGGACAGTAGGAAGAGGATGGGAAAGGATGGGGAAGGCGGGAGTAGGGGAGGAAAGAGGAATACTTTTCACTGGTTGAAAAGGCAGTTATAAAAAACAGGGGTAAAGGGTCAGCATGATACTTGTGGTAATGAGCTAATATTGAACATACTAGTGTCTTCCTTCATATGGCCTGTAAGAGTTCTTAGTATCTATTAAGAAGATATGCATAATTTGTTTAACAGATATAGAGGGATTTTTTTGCACATCTTGCCTCAATGTTAGATGGTATGAATCACACATTTGAATAAGGATGCTCAATCAAATGCCAATTCAATGTTCGGTCCTTGATTTCCTAGATCCTGGGTTTCCCCATCTTTTATTTGCGCTGCCTCTAACCCTGTAGCATTGCAACAAAGCAGTTCATGCCACTTCTCTTGCTTTAGAAGATACTGCTTCCTAGAAGACATTCAATTTCATTGTATTTCTGCTGGGCAATCTCTTGCTCTTTTCATTGCTCTTATTTTTTAATAATCAGAAACAATGTTACCACCCTAATAGATAGTTAAAATTGTGTCACCCATTTGTTTTTATTTGTGTTTATTAGTGCTTGTTTGACAGTGCTTGTACTTTCTCCTCTCTTGCCAGTAAGCTGGAAAGTTCTCACACAGAGCTTTCTATGTGGTGAGAGAGCTCATCTAATATGGCCATATCAAATTTCTTCTCAGGATTTACAAACTCAATTCACAACTTGCCTTCATTCTTTTCCACATCACTTCCTGTGTCAACACAGTCTTTACTGCTCTTCTTTTCTTTTCCTTTTTTTTTTCCATTTTCATTTAGGGATGTAGAATATAGTCATAAAGCTTTAATACCTATCTTTCAGTGAGTTAATATAGAGGACATATCAGCGTTAACAACTTCTTAGATGAAGAAACAGCATTTGTAACACCTGAGAACTTTATCTTGCTCTTTTGCATTGCTTTTGTTTCTTTTTACCAAAAGAAACTCTACCTATGAATTATAAAACAACCTTTTAATCTTTCCGGGTCTTAAACTAACACAAATGTAGCTGTGCAACATATCACACTTATAGGTGGCTTTTCCTGCTCAGGCTTGCCTTCTCAGATCTTTTTATGTTTTGGGGTATGGCTAAGGATCATTCATGTTGATTGCTGCATAGTATAATATCTGATTACATTTCCAGTTTAATTCATTCAATCCAATCTGTTCTTGATGGATGTGTAGATGGGCTCCAGTTTTTGACCCTGATAACTATGGCAACTAGAATTTCTATGAACCCCCACTTTTTAAGTGCCCATCAGTTAGGTGTCTATTGAATGGAAGTGTTAGAGTGATGTTGCTACTCAAGTATGCATATTTTTAACGAGAGAAATTGTGGCAAAGGTAATTTCTCTAAAGTGCTTGATGCTTCTACTAACAATATGAGAGCTCTCTTGCGTGTCCATACAGTTCTCTGTATTTTATTTTTAGCTCTCTTGTGGCTGTGAAGTAGTATCTTGTCATGGTTTAATTTGTGTTATCCAAATGACTAATAAGGTGAGCACCTTTGCATCTGTCAATCAACACATTGGCCATTTTGATATTCATTGAATAGTGCTTGCTTGAATTTTCATATCTATTTGATCCTTAAAAGTTATGTTTATTTCACTAGCAATTTATATTCATAAATTTGAGACAAGAAGAATATTCTGTTTTGGTTTCATTACAAGCCACACCAAATATATGAGATTAAAACAAAGTATACTCTATTATTGTCAATGTTTATGATAGAACTCTACATATGGGCCCAAATGATAACTTATTTCTATCACTAAACAGCTGAGCTCTGTTGAGAACACTTCAGTGACTAGGGGTGTCTTGGGTGTATAGAATCATTGGAAGTCTTCTTTATCCACATTTCTGTCTTAAAAGATAGGATGAGTAATGATTTGACTCAACTGATTCTGTTAGCTGAAGAACTACACAAGCCATTTTGCATGGTTTGGACTTCCTCACAAGCCAATGTTAGAATGTTAGAATGTTCTAACAAGCGAATGTTAGAATGTTTGTAGTTATATATTATCACTCATATGAAATGTACATTTTTCCATCAGCAGAAGGCAGAATTTCCAGTGCCTTCTATTACCTAATGTTAAAGGAATATAGTGTCACTTCTATCTTACTTGACTGGTCAAAGCAATTTCAAGCCTACTTAGATTTGTGAAGAGAAAATTTAGCTTCTATTACTAGGAGGAATGTCAATATTTCCTGACATGATTTTTAAACCACCACAGTCCACTTTTGGCTACATAGTATTTATAGTTCTCCATAGACAACATACTTTGTTACTCCCAACACTGCACACAACCTACACAAAGTTACTCTACATTATGGAATCAGATCCAGGTACTTGTCATCTGAATCAAATCCAGATGTCAATGAAACTAACAGTTTAACAACTTGTGAAACAACAGTCTCACAAGAAGTCACTATGTACAATAGATGATAGTACAGGAGGACAATCTTTAATAGACACTACAGATTGAAAGATGGATTCTTTACTCACATGTACATATGTCCATGACTGACCACTTGGTACTGGACAACCTGTGTATATTCCTGGAGTACTATAGCTGAATCATATTACAGTTTAGTTTTAGTTTCATGATAAGCCTATATACTGATTTTCATATTGGCCTCACTAATGTATGGTTCTACAAACCAACACTGCATAAAATTTCATTTTTCCTTACATCTTTGCTAGCATTTGTTGTTTGTTCCTCTATGATACCCATTCTCGCTATAATGAGGTGGAATTTTAATACTACTTAATCTGTATATCTTCCTATAATTAATTAATGTAGTGTATGTACATGTTTGTGCATGCAAATGTGTATGCAGGTGCATATTGTTGGGCAGAAGTTGAACAAAGATGTTTTCCTCCTATGTTGATGTCTTTTGCATGAGCATAAGTAAGTGGTGATTTAGTGGAACATAGGCAGCTTATCAGTAGTTTACATGACTGAAGAAAATCACATGACCTCCCCTCCCAATACTCCTTATCTGAGACTATTTGTCATTTTTTCAATTATTTTGTGGCCCTACTGGAGTTCCTTTCAAACATTTCTTGTCTTTGTCTAAACTTTGAAGTGGTGAGTCTACAATTTCTTTGTACGACTTTAAAGTTTTATGTCCTCTTTTATTATTTTTGACACATTTTAAATTTGTTTTTGTAAAGGGTGAGAGGTGGGTTCTAGTTTCATTATTCCTCATATTGATATCCAATTTTCACAGCACCCTTTGTTGAATAGGTTGTCTTTTCTCTGATATATATATATATATATATATATATATAGATAGATAGATAGATAGATAGATAGATAGATAGATAGTTTCTATATCAAAAAATGAGATTACTGTAGCTGTGTGGATTTGTTCTGGGTCCTCTCTTCCATTCCACTGGTCCACATGTGTTTTGTATCAGCACCATCCTGGTTTTGTTACTATGGCTCTATTGTGCAATTTGAGATCAGATGCAATATTTCCAGATTTACATTTTCCATTAAACTTGCTTGGGGTATCTGGAGTCTCCTTTGCTGCTGTGTGAGTTTTGTGATTGCTTTCTCTCTTTCTGTGAAAACTGCCCTTGGAACTTAGATGGAGATTTCATGGAATCTATAGATTGTTTTTGGTATTATAGCCATTTCTTTACAATATTAATTCTTCAATGCCATGAACCAGAAAGTTTCCATCTTGTAGTATCATCTTCAGTTCCTTATTTATATGTATTGTCTTTAAGTTTTATAGAGGTTTTTACCTCTGTGGACAGTTTTATTCCTAGATATTTTTAAGGTTATGAATAGGGTTGCTTTTCTGATTTTCTCATTCTATAATAGTATCTTGTGACATTAACTTGTCCTAGAGTTATTAAAAGGAACTCTCTCACCCATTAAAGGGTTACCTTAGATAACTTACCTAGCCAATCCTCATTGAAATTTTTTATGTTACAGCATATGGATCATAACAACACATATACCCTAGAGCTATGTGAATGAGTAATAAATGAACAGATATGATGAAATTGATGAAGACAGGGCCCAGCCTATGGTAAGAATTCCTTATCTTTTAACAATGACTTCTATGGAGGACAAAAAGGAATTAAAAATAGAAGCACATGCATAGGTGAAGCCAATTGATGCCTGAAATTTTCTGTTGGACTGAGTTCTCCTGAATGTTTCTGTGTTTTATGATGTGTGATACTTTGAAATATACAAATTGTTTTTTCTTTGGATTTATTATACATGAAACAGCAAATTTCTTCATATTCCTCTCTTGTGTCTCTTGCTATACTCACCCTGCTTTAGGATTTGCCAGTTCCTATATCATGCCAAACTTCATCCTCACTATGTCCTTTTCTTACTATATTGCAAAAGCTTCCTTATTACTTCCCTTCTGTAATTGACATGGGTAAGATATTTCCAGGATGGAGAGGAAGAGTAACTTTTGTTGTATTTGGCTGGGTTTATTATGAAGAAGACATAGGAATTATTGAGATATCCAGAATTTGGTCCTTAGTTATTTTGTCAATCCAAACAATATGAATATGGCAAGCCAAAGCACAATCAATCCCACTGTTCATGTTCTTACTTCCTTAACATGTACCTTGCTTTGCTAGTTTGTGTTGGCTGCATCTGTTTGTACCTGAATATATTTATATGTATATGCCTGTATACATTTGTATGTGAGAATGCATATGTATATATAGGAAACATAATTCAAACTCATCCCATTTATAGATCGGGCTCCAGGAAATGTGCTGATTTGTCCAGTGCTAGACACATACTTCTCCCTTGCCAATGAAAAGCTTTGTATTCTCAAAGATTCCATGCACCATTTTGTTCTGTTAAAGTCACTTGAGGTCACACCCCACTTTTGTGAGGGCAACTATTGCACAAATCTAATTTTGTTTTTTGTATGATTTGTTTCCAGTTTCCAACAGTTTTAGTCAAAATCCACCTTCATCCTTCTTGAAGGGATGAGCTTTGTTAGAGAGTTCCATTCTTTTTTCTTTTGTCATACAGGACGAACACTTTCTTTTGATCAATTATTAAGACTACTTGCTCAGATTTGGGTAGTAGAGAACTCCTAGGAGGACATATAGTCATCAATCATATCTTCAGCAACAGCCAACAAAGACAGAAGATCCTTAGGCAAATAAAAGCTGTAGGAGTTTTTCATGTCTACAGGAAATATTTTCCAACTCTATTCTTACACAGCTTTTGTTTCCTTTTTATTTTTAGAGAAAACATTTGTCTATGTTTCCCACAGTGGTGTCTAACTTGTAATTCTTTTGTATCAGCCTTCCTCAGCTACCAATATAGACATGCACCACACAGGGGTGACCTTGTCTTTAGATTCATGTATTTACCAGTCAAACGAAAACCCAATTTATATTATTTAAGAGTACCAGGTCCTATTTCTGGATAAATCAACAAATCAGAAATAGGAGCTCCAAATTAAACAAGTAACCAAGCAATGGTCACAGAATCATAGAGTAAGTGAATAGAGCATGACTGGATTCCCTTCCCCTAACCCCAGCTTTATCTTTCAGGCCATTGCTTTTTGTGACTCTCTTACACACCCTACAGTTATTTAGAACAATGTTTTCCACTTTGGCCTCCACCACAATGTACATAAGCTTTATGATTTACCCAAGACCTCTGATCAGATTACAAAGCTGAAATAAACTATTTTTTTAAGGAAATTCTGATGGGATTTAGAAAGAAAAGTGGATTCTGGATGTTACAACTTAGGAACCACTCAGGTATGTGACTATAAGGACAGAGATTCACACCCCAAGTTATAAATCAATTAGAAAGATATATTAATCCTTCTGTTAACATTTGACTTTTTAGCCCTTACTTGCGATCTGATGAACAAGCAGAGCTAGAGACTAGAATGGCAACGAATAGAAGTATATACTTCCAGGCGCTTACTTGCAAACAATAAAATTCTTCTTTGGCTTACATAAAGAACAAGGGACCCTATACACCAGGTCCTGAGAATGATAAGTGATAATCATTTTATACATCTACTTCCAAGTTTAGAAACTCCAGGTAGGGTGCACTAATGGAAAAAAATAGAGGGATGAAACAAAAAGAAGAGGCTGAAACACATCTTCTGAGTGGAGAGCTCCACCTGGCTGGTTCTGCTATCTCTGAATGCAGAGAAAAGCCCTGAGACTGGGAGTCACACCTTCAGAATGGTGCATCAGAATCATTCACCAGTTTGTCTGAGCTCCAAAGAGGGCTTGTTGAGGACAGAATCTAGATTTCTGAGAGGAAAGGCGTCATGAAGATAATCATAGTGCCTTGAAGAGGTCAGGTTGATACTGGTTCTGTAAATGCTCGAATCAATACAATCTGGATTCAAGTATTACTATAGAAAGAAAGTTCTACAGCTAAGTGAACCAGTGTTGCTAAGGCAATGTTCACAGGAAGAGAAAATAGAACAGAAATCAATGGGAAATAAGCAAAAAAGAGAAAGCCCCATGTCCCTCTTTCAGATTTGTGAGCTTCATTTAGCACCCCCTTATTGGCAATGTAAGATTTCCAATGTTCCAGACATAAGTGGAGAATTGTCATTTTGGACTTGTAAGAGAAACACTTAAGATCTTGCATCATTTACTCTTTTGACTTGTCACTGTTTAGAATACCTTCTGTGGCTCTAGTTCTCTTAATATTTGTAAAAAGTTGAAACAAACAAAAAGCAGCTGTGATTGCTTGATAAGACCAAACTAGCTTTTATACAAAACATAAATTTATATCTTTTTTCTCAAAAGTGAACATATGAAAAGGATGCAAATCTACATGATCTATTAATGTGAAACAATTACATGGTGAGGTTTTCAAATTTAGTCACTGTATTAAGTATTCTGTATAAAATTCTAATTTCAAAGCTAATTTATATTACATTTCTATAAAATAATATGAAGAAGAAGAGAAAAGAAAAATAATAATTACTACAATCTGTGTTTTTGTACCTTGTCATGAGATTCTGAGATAGTCAGTGACCTTTTATTTTAAGACAGGTTCTGTTTGGCAGTCCTCTCTGTCATGGAACTCACTTGTGTGATCCTTCTGCTTTTGCATCCCAAGCTTTAGAATTATAATCATTTTTGTTTATTCCCCATACTTCTCGTTCTATATTTCTCTATTATTTATCTATCTATCACATTAACTATTCACAGTCCTTTGAGTCATACTATGGATCAGACTTGGGTCCTGTTTTGTTTTTTGTTGCTGTAACTTTCCATGAACTATTTCCCCTATGGAATAAAAGCCCAAGAGGCGTACTTATTTCATCTTACAATTCATTAGGGTAATTGATAACTTACTCCTCCTCCTCTTCCTCCTTCTGCTGCTTCACAGGGGTTCTCCCTAGCATCTTAGCATCCCTATATTATGTGGCCCACCCACATTGAAGAGCAACATAAACTTCTTACAAAGCCTATTAACCTTCTTGCCCTCAGTACTGCTGAGTAAATGGTGCAATTATTTTACTGAACTGTAATATCCAATGCCAAAAAGAAAGAAGGGGGAATAATAATATAATAGCTCTCTTTTATTTATAGATGGGGAAATGAGTGGTTAGTTTTTACTCTTGGAAAGATTGAAGATACCACAAATCCCCTGACTCCTAGACACTTTTCTAAGGGAATAGGGAATAATGTCAGACCTCTATCTCCTTGTAATTTCATGCATTACCTTCATTGTTTTATTTTTCTTTATTATTATTACTACACACACACACATATAGATAGATATAGATAGATAGATAGATAGATAGATAGATAGATAGATAGATAGATAGATAGATAGTATAAACATCCTGTTTCATTCCTTTACAATTGCTTACATGTGTGTTTAGGGATGACTTGGTACAATTAGGGTGCTCATCTTGGGGAAGACTGATTCCCACTCTCTTAGCAGTCATTAATTGCCTATATCTCTCTATCTAGGGCTGGGCTTTGTGAATTTTTTATCCACATTAGCATGCCATCAGTATTGTCATTATTCAAGTCTTGTTTAGGATGATACTGTTGACATTTTATAGGTGTATTATGGATTTAAGCTGCTTATTTAATATAGAAGACACTTTTTCTTCAGTGGATGTACTGATCCCCTAGATGTTGCAATATCTCTGGTCCCTCTTTAAAGGTATTCCCTGAGCTTTATGCGTAGGAGTTGTGTTATAGATATGCTATTTGAAGATGGGAATCCCAAGGTCCTTCATTCACACTATTGATGGAATTGCTAACTAGTGAAGCAGTGTGAAGAATTTTTCAAAAGCTAAAAATAGATCTTTCATATGACTCAGCTAACAATTCTGTTCATATGCCTAAAGGACTGGACATCTTATTCCACACATGCTTGCTCAGCCATGTTTATTGCCACTTTAGTCATAATAAGTAGGAAATGGAAACAACCCGAATGCCCTTCAGCTGATGAATAGGTAATGAAAATGTGGGACATACACAGTGGGATACTATTCAGCTGTAAGGCAAAATAAAATTCACAGGTAAATGGATAGAACAAGAAAAACAAACACTGTATGTTCCCTCTAATCTTTGGTTTCTAGTTCCAAATCTTCAGATCTGACTACATATCCTGTAGTAATTGCAGACACCAGAAAAGTAAAAATGGATGTGATGCAGGGCAATTTCTAGATAAGAGTATTGAAGGATACTAGTAATATGAAGGGGAAATAGTAAAACAATAATTAGAAGCAGCTTTAATTGGGGATAAAGAAGAGAGGACAATACAAAAGGAAGGGTCAAGAGGAGGAACAATAACACTAAGGATTTTTTTAAAGAAATAATTATCCTGTGTTTACCTAAAATCAATCACACACACACACACACACACACACACACACACACACACACACACTATGAGAGAGAGAGAGAGAGAGAGAGAGAGAGAGAGAGAGAGAGAGAGACCCCAAGAATCACTCTCCGTCTAACCACACTCTGTCTAACAAAACCCTATGTACCAGGCATTAAAAATTAACTTCTTTCAATATTTTGGTCAGGATAGTCCAAGGGACTACAAAAAACCATATAGAATGTTTCCCTTGCCCTGGGTTGTTTCCTAGAACTTGAAGATAAAAACCTGTTTTTGAGAACACTATACAGTTTTGATGCAGGGCATGAAAGAATAGAACTGATCTGGAAGCCTCCTTTTTGAAGACTATATTCATGGTCCTCAGTATATTTTATACTGAAAGGTGTTGTGCAAGCTTCCAAGGGATAAAAGTAATAGTAACACTCAGCTATGCTGCCTATGAACAATATCCAGCATGGTAAAATGTCTCTAGAACTGAAACAGTGGCACTTTTATCTTGGTGTTAACTTTTATCTATTGGTTAATAGCTGTCTAACTGGACTCACACCGTGTTCAATAGGAAAGAATTCATGCCTAGTTCTGTATACATTTACCCATTACTAGTGAGGCCACGGACCCTGGAGAAGAACCTACTACCAGTACTCCTCTAAACTAGTATGTTTCCTAACTGCATTCTATAAGTATGTTTGTACCCTTATAACCATAGATGAATATGGCTCCCAACCCTGATCAAAAAAGTTTCTTTTTGCAGCAGGTGGAGACTATTACAGCAAGCCACAACTGTTCAAGATGCAGTGCTTTATTTTTAACAATAATTGGACCCATTACTGTGAGAAATAAATGATTTTAGGGCCATCATAGCAACCGTCTGGGTTTCTGACTGATTGGAACAAAAAGTTCGTAGACCTAACTTGCCATTTTCATTCTGTACAAGTACCATTGCAATCAGGAGAATTTATATAACCCTATGACCTGTAGTTATACTCTTAGCCTGTTGTATAGGAAATCATGCATGTCAACAAGCATCTCATCATAATCAAGAGAAGATGGCATATGAATTATTAGCATCCTACAACAAATTGTGATGAGAACCTAGAGTGTACAGGGTGAACCCCTATACACCATTGGTAGGTGCATGGATGAAATACATTAATGAATAATTCTGAGTCACCAAAAATGTATCAGTGTTACATTAAGAAAAGAAATAAAAACACTTCCCTGTTGAGTTATTTAACCAAGTCCAGGTTTGAATTTTCTACTTCATGCTGCCTATGTCTTTTGCTCCATATGTGTCTGACTGAAGGCTATTTTGTGAATCTGTCCTGGGGTCTCTTTCTGCGTGTGTGTCTATCGTTTGGCTATGTGTCTGTCTCTGTCTACCTCTGTGTGTCTGATGCTCATGTCTTCTGTGTGTTCTTTGTCTCTAACAAAGGGCCTCTCTCTGACTTTTATTAATTAGCATAGAAAGTATCACATGAAGAAGAAATGAGGGATACTTTACAGAAATATTTATCAGAGTTTTATAAGGGATTGAGTGACTAATTCCAATTGACCCAGACAACAAGCAGTACTACAAATATCATTGTTTATCAACCAATACCCATAAATGTTGCTGTGTTCAACCTCTATGATGGATTTTAGAAGGTTGCCTTCAACCTCTGTATTTATTGCTTTTAGCAAATGATACATATATATTGTCCTGGGTCAGGGGCATAAAAGAGTACATAATTTAAGATTACAGTTATTTATTAGCTTAGGTTATAAAAGTTGATTACATGGAAAATCCAAGGCAAGTAAGGCTGATTGTTACATTGTTCTTTTAGAATTAAAGGCAGTTTAAGCAAACAGTTTGAGTATACAGTAGGATAGCACTGTTAAGTTTTCAGCTCCCTCGAGGTATAGTATTAATTTTGGATATAAGGTTCAGCAAAAGTTCCAGTCTCTTACAATATAGGATTTTTTTTATCATAATGCATTGCCACCATGAGAACACAAATTAATGCAAGAGAAACTAAAACTAAAACTACCAATGTGATCCATATATATGGACACAAAGTATAGACCTGAAGAATCAAATTCACCTTACAATCAAGATACCTGAAGTCTATTGTGCCACTGTACAATACCCAAGTTATATAATTGACCTACACATCTATCAGCAAAAAGTTGGATAAAAACATAGTCAGCTACAAAGACAAGTCACATTATGTTAATTGTAGAAAATAAAAGTAAAAATGATTATATTAAGTAGAATGAGCTTATTCAGAAAGATATATATCATGTTTTCTCTTATATWTTGAATTTAGAGGTGAAAAGGACACAAAAGTAAAGAGGAAACTATTAAGGATCTCATAAGGAAGGAGAAGATGGGGAGGAAGAGGTATAGTATAATTAGAGGGTGAATACCATCCAAGTATGATAAATGTCATGTGTCAATATATAATAATGAAAATCATTACTTTATACATTATGATTATATACTAATAAAAAGAAATAAATAGATATAGTTAAAAGTTTACAAAAAGATTTCATGGAAATTTATTCCATTCAAAATGCATTTATAACAAATCTACATTAACTTTATACATAACAAAGAAAGGATCTATTTTGTATATATAAAACCTGAAATAAGTAGGTGCCTGGGGGAAGGGAGGAAACAATGGGAAAGCAAGAAAAGAGGTAAGAGGGCATGGGGACGAAGGGGAAGCTGTGGGAGAGAAATATGCTCAGAGGATATCATATACTTAAATGAAATTATTTTTACTTAAAACATATGCCAAAGATAAAAAAAAACAAAGCAAAAATAACTCAGAACCAAAACATTTATTTAAA
The DNA here is from genome assembly GCA_002335545.1 of Apodemus speciosus. Classification (NCBI taxonomy): domain Eukaryota; kingdom Metazoa; phylum Chordata; class Mammalia; order Rodentia; family Muridae; genus Apodemus; species Apodemus speciosus. Next base: position 6,850 of record BDUI01024738.1, on the reverse strand, counting down.
TGACATGCACTAGAGAGATGACTCAGCACTTAAGAGTGCTGACTATTTTTTCAGAAGATCGAGTTCAATTCCCAGCACCCACATCTTACAACCACATATAATTCCACATCTAGGGGATGCAATGCTCTCTTCTGCCTCCATGCTTATGAGGCACCAGGTGGTACACAGACATACATAAAGGCAAAACACTTACACATATAAAATTAAAAATGTTTAAAAAGACAATTAAAAATTGAAAACTGTAAGTATGAGTTTATTGTAAGATTAGCCATACTGAAGAAAAATAACCTGGAAATGTATTGAAAAATAGCTAAATTAAAGTCAGAGACAAAAAGAATGAACTTACAAAAATAGTTTGTAAGACTATTTTTGTAAGTTCAACATACTTCTAAATCAGTCAAAGTGGCATCAATCAGAACAAATATCTACAACAATCAAAAAGAACATGAAGTTGGGAATGAGATGATGTGGGGAGGGAGGGAGGCACTGGGAGCTGAAGGGAGGCAATAATGCTTTTATAGGACTAACATCTATTGTGTAAGTGTATGAAAATTTCCGGGAATACATACAAATACTTTTAAAAGGAAGAAAAAAACAGAGAGGGAGAGAGGAAAGGAGACTAGGAATAGAGGTGGTGAAGGAAAGTGGGTATTTGAGCGAGTGTCTGGCATTTGATACCATAGCATAACCTGTGACCCGAGACATGAGCCTAGGTAAGTAGTAAAGGCCACATTGCTAAAATATACTTAAGAAGGCCAGACTCCACAGGCTTTAGAGATCTCAGTTTTGAGGTTTTCTGCAACTTACATAGACAGCAGAATAGTGAGCCACTAGAGGCAAGAAGGCAGTTTGGTGTAATGCGACTCAGTATCCAGTGTAGGTTCAAACTTCAGGAGTCTAACCCTGAGTAGTTTATTTTAGGCATGTTTAACCACAGCACAACCTGGTGAAAACTATTGTTGTGATGATTTTCTTAGTCTCAGGTAAATGGCAAAGCATATTTAAATACCCTTGGGGAACAAGGTAAATACAAAGCATGCCTAAATCCTCTTTGAAGAACAAAGTAACCTAAATACACACCAAACATGGCTACCTTGAATATTTTTGTAAGGTACATATTACATCATATATAAAAATGGGTTCTATAGATTGTCTGAGAAAAACATGTTTATGAGAAGGTTCTGGAGGAAGGTCTGGTTTCAGAAAGTCTTTAGCCACACAGACTGAAAAAAAAAAAGGCCACCAGGCTAGAAAGCATTGCACCAGCCTTTTGGGTGGAAAGTGCGTTTTTCATTCCTTCCCTTAAAGGAACAACTGTGTGCTTAACATTCCAGGTGTCCCTAGTGCGTGTCTGTAAGTGCAAAGACTTTAATAGCCACTATACTTAGTGAGGAGGGCAGAGGCTCTTGAAGTTCTTGAGTAGATGTAGAATAGGATCTGATCTTTTGAACAAGGACATTCAATGCTGTGAGGTATAGAGACTGCTGAGTAACAAGGGGAGACTAGGAGAGGAGCTAGTGCTGCACCCCCAGCTTCCTGTACACACCCACTGACTCCTCCCTCTCATTGTTCCTCCCTCCTTCTCAAAGCCAGCTGCTGGAGAGGAAGAACTGAGCCCTCTAGTTCCAATCTTGCTCCTTCTCTGTCAGGAAGACCTCCTAATCTGCTCACAGACTAGGCTTTTATCAGTAAAGGTGATGCTGCCATCTTTACCCTCCTAACTCTGGCCGTCTGATAGTATATTCTCTAAGGGTGCTGTTGATCTGGATCTTGGAATTCCAACTCTGAATTTATTTCCCATTTTGGAAATCCTGAAATAAGGTAGACAGTAATGTTTGGAAGAAAATTGCTGGGAAGGACAAATGCCTAAGGCAGCATAGAATCCCACTTGAGATTCAGCTTGAGGCACGTGTGCAATCATCTGACCTTGGGCAAAGCTTTAGGGTTGTTTCCTTGTAGTAGACTAAGACACAGATGCCTGTTTGTTGACAAGAGGAAGCTGGCTGTCCTCCAACTGAGGGGTATCAAGTCACCAAGCCTAGATGACTGCCTTCTGTGAGATGCTGCCTCTGCTCCTCTGACCCCACCCCAGAGCCTGAATTGACAGCTGCTATCTCACATGTGCCATTCACTCAACTTGCAGAGTGAGCAAGGCTTCCAAACTTTCTGCAGTCACCAGAGTCATCAGCCCATACTACCTCTAGTGGAGATGTGAGGGGATTGGGTATTTTAAGTTTACAAACTGGTGGCCTCTCCAATTATTTCTTTTCTTGTCTCTGGTACCTTCTTGGTACCAAATTCATGTGAGCTAAGAATTATCATGGCAGCCATTATTCCAAAGAGGTGAGATAAACTCAGAAAGGCTAAGGGGTCAGCTCAAGGCAAATCAGCTGGTCAGAGAGTAGACTAAACCACAGAATTAGCTCAGTAAAGACATTCTCTTCTCACTCCTTCCCACTCAGCCACAGTACTGGTTATTTTCTATCCTGTTCTTCATTTACAGAGAAGTGTACTTTCCAAAGGACATCCCCCAGAACTCTCAAGGTTAAAGGGCTTTGGGAATTTAGACCACACATTTCTTTGGCATGCAAAATATCTGCTAAAGTGTGTAATAAATACTTTCCTAGTAAGCTTCATCCACTGAAGTGCTCTAAACCCTCTTTCTAATGATACAAATTCCTGCCTTTTGGACTCTACCCTAACAATGCAGGCAAGGCCTGACCTCTAAACCTTTCTGAAGGAGAGAGAGGACAATAGAGTCCAATTACGACCTGTGCTAAGAGGTATACCTGCTTCTCTCTTGGACTAGACTATTTCAGAATGGGGCTTTCATGCTGTTTCTTTTTTCTTTTTCTGTTAGTATACTCCCATTTCTAGTTCTGACCTTCCCATATGCCTTTTTTTCTGTTTATGGAACCAAAGGTGCTGGGGCGTGGCTCCCTTTTACTTGTAGGATCCCTGACATTTAACACCTGTTGTCTTGCTAATTGCACATTGCCACCTTCACTTCATGGGCTTCACAGGGACTGGAAATCCATCTACAAACTATTAATTGGTCTGATCTAATAATGACTCAGTAAGTGAGTAGATTGGACATCTTAGACTGTGATTAACCCACTGGTAATTGGACCCCTAGTCTGGCCAAGTACAGAAGTCCCAACCTGTCCTTGGAAAGCTTCCAATGCTTGATTTCATGGGATGGCTAGGAGCCAGGACCTCAGCAAAATGGGAGGCTGCAGGCACTATCTCAGTTTCAATTCTTACTGGGGAGACAGGACAGGAGGAATCCTCAGATATCAGCCAGCCACAACTTCATATTTTACAGATGGAAAGCTGAGATCCTGACATGAGAATGACTTGTTCAGAGCATATGCATTGGTAGGCTATTGATTTCTAGAAGTCAGACAGAAGATACAAGAGCTCCCCTAGTAACTTCTGAGGGCAAGAAGAGATAGGGAAATCTGGAAGGAGGTAGAATCTATGCCAAACCATGCCCCAGTTCCCCAGGCTAAAAAAGAGGGTTGAAGCAGAGACTAAGCAAAACTTCTAAGGCAAAAGGAGGCATGCATTCACTTTCTCAATTTCTCTAAATGAGTTCCACTGTCTCTAAACATACAATCTTAAAGCTAGGATGTCCAGACTCATCCGACAATACTGGAGTGAGCATTCCAGACTCACCTAGTAAGAACATATGTAAAGAGCTATTTACAGTGCCCAACAACATGGTGGTGGTATATATTAACACGTTCCTGCCATTGCCCACTTGCTGTGACCTACTAGGTCAGAGTATCCCATCTTCTATCAACTAGAGTTCTGCAATATGCATAGGGAATATGGTAAATTCTCATTTATAGCAAGTCTGAACAATCAAGTTCTCTGTAAACCTCCTTGGTCCATACTCTGCACCAAATCTTTATCAAAGTTTCTTCATATCCATTGTCCATTGGAATATAATCTTGTAAACAGATTCCCCACTACTGTAAATCAAAGGCCAGATAAGCCTGACAATATTATGTTCCTGGGAAAATGTCTACATGGAAGAGGCAAGCAAAGTACTTAGTAGTAGGAAAGTAAAGGTACACTCAGAGAAAAAAAGCCTTTCTTGTCAATACCACAGAGTAGACTATGGTGAGAATCAGACTATAACACCATTCAAAATATTAGAACAGGACTACATTTGTTGCTCTAGGTTTGTGTTTTAATTAGCCATAGTTGTACCACAAATTAGCCCAAAATTTACTTGATTAAATAAGTGGCCTTCGTGTCGAAGGTTTGGTTCAGTAGGTAAGAGTACCTGTTGCTCTTGCAAAGAACCTAGGTTTGGTTTCCAGTAGTCAAATGGCAGTTTACAACCAATCATAACTCTAATTTCAGGAGCTCTCTTATCCTCTCCTAGCCTCCATAGACACTAGGCATGTACATAGTACACATATAAATGCATGCAAAACACTCATACACATAAAATGACATAAAGCAATCTAAGAACCTACCTTCCTTTTTATTATGTTAGAGCTCACAAATCTTTTTTTTTATTTTTTTCTTTGTGAGGCTCAGCTGAGTGATTCCTTTCATCAATATGGATTCCCCAACAGTAGTCTCCTGGCTGATGGACTGATCTGGAGGCCTGTCAGAGAATGACACAGTGTTGGCTGGAGACTGGGCTCAACCAGTTTAATGTGAAAGCTTAGGGCTCTAAGAGCTCATGTTCCAGTTTCCCTTTTGTATCTCAGCCTCATAATAACAGAATTATTTTTCTTGCACTTTTTGGCTGAAAAGTCCACCAGGCATAACTGCTTCCTACTCCCCAACCTTACTGTATCACCCCACACCTCATTTTTCTGGCACTCAAAAAAATAGGAAGTGGTAATATAATTTATAGGACTCTTTAAGAATGACCAAAATATTAAAAGGGAGTTGGAAGGTGGCCCACTTAGAGAGGACAGAAAGCAGTCTATGAGTCTGACATTACCTCTGATGAATGCTGAATAACTCCATGTCTTTCTGGCCTTTACTACTTCATCTCTGTAGTAATGGAGATACTTACAATACATTTAGAGCAGAAAGTTGAACTTCAGTACATGGATGAGATTATAGTATCTATGAGTGCAATGCAGAATCTCTGGAATTGTGATACTTTCCTGATCAGAATACTTTTATTATGCTGTTTGCATTCTCATGACTAATGTTGCTTTTCTCCTGCTTCTTGTTTGCTTGCTTGCTTTCTCTCTCCAAAGACTGCAACCCTGCCTTTGAACGTAGGCCTTCCTTATAGTCCTCCTAAATACTCTTTGAAGTCACTCTCCTCACATGTTCTGTTTAGTATTTAGAAATTTCTTTGGCAAACTTCTTACTTCAAATAATGATTCCCATGTTTTCTAAAATAAAATGCAAGAAATAAGAAATATTCATTTGTACAAATACCATGTCACTTAAGCATACGAGTGTTTCCTTAATTTCTAACCTCCAAATCTCTGTTATTGCTTCCAGAACCAGTGTTGCATTTCATTCCCTGCTCACGCACTGACTAACTCTTTTCCTTCAGGATTTGTACTATGCTCTCCACCATGAGAGTTCTTCCCCAGCTTTGGGCTTGCAAACCATTTCTCTCAGCATGTCAACTCTCTTGTTCCTCTGCTTTAGCCTGCTTCGCTTGTATAGCTCATTTGTTCAGCTAGCCCCTTGTCAATGCCTTAGATGGAACTCTGTTGACTCTGAATTGTTTGTCACTTCTGCTCTGAATGAGTTAAAAAAAATCTGCTTTGCCTGTACCTGAGCCTCAGCATTTGAATAATTTTGGAGACAATTGAAATCAGAAAGGAGACTTATTTCATTCTAAATGCAGACATGTCAACTTCAGTCATCCAATGCTATGTGAAACTTCTAAAAAAAAATCACCACTGTTTAACAACCCCTCTCATTGATCCATATCTATGCTAAACCTTATCTGCCATCCTCAAACCTCTAACTCCCTTGCCTAATATTGCTTTACTCTCAACTTGGGACTTCACTTACAAGTTTACACATGTGTACAAAATAGAATTCATGAGAATATGTTGCCCATGTGTTTTGCCTATTAAACCTCTAAAACTGCCTAAGCTAGCATCTGGTTTTACTTCTTCCTTTGGGTTACAGAACCTTCTGGTTGAATCCCTCCTATCTTGCTTTGGCTTGTACTTAGTTCCAATTTATCACAGGTTTGCCTTATAAATTACCCCCTCTATTCTTGTATGTTCAACTGTTATTTATTCTCTGAAACTGTAGTAGTGATGAAGCTACAACTCCTATTATTGGACAGGACATTTTGGATAGCTGGCTTTAAGAACAAATTCAATAGTCTTTAGTGTGAGTCATATGATACAGACTTATGGCATGAGCAAGATGACACAATTTGTTTCTCTGACTTTATATTTCAAAATGAGAAAGGAATTTGCCTTCTTAATATGTTAGTATGTAGATCTGCTATCAAGGCTCAGTTTTAAATCCATAAAACGAGCAGAGGCCTCCATCTTGCATAGGGTCAGAACGGTGGGTGGCCACTGAGCTCACCTGCTCGACTGCCAACTCGCCAAGAGATCTGTGCAGCCTGTGCCCGGATCCCAAGCAGGACAGCCACCTTGCCTCAGGGCACCACAGTCTACTAACAGCAGGGACCAGGTACGGGGACAAAGGCCAAGACCGACATCTGTGCATGTTGTGCCTGGGGCACAACAGTAGAAGCAGCCACCTTGCCTCGGGGCACCTCAGACAGAGACCTGTGGACTGAGAGCACCACCATCTAGGCTCCAGCAGACCAACCAAGGAAGCTCTACTCCTGTAGGGAATCTTGTGGTTAGACAGAGCCCCAAGACCT